>JACEVL010000355.1:0-80004 GCA_020284085.1 Aporrectodea caliginosa
AAATTGCAGAAAGAAAGTATGGAGAGGGCGGAAGCGGAAAGACAAGAACGTTTAAAGTTGGAACAACAAAAAATAGCATTAAAAGAAGCACAACTCAAAGAGGAGAAGCAAAATAGAGAAGCTCAAGAACAAAGAAGAGAAGAAGAACGAGAAGAAGAGAAAAGGAAAAAGGAAGAAAGTGAAACGATGGTTTCGAAAATAAAGAAAATTGGTGATGCCATGAAACATGTGTTACCCAAAATGCCAAACGATATGATGGAGGTGCCATTATATTTCGAAACGGTTGAGAATGCGTTTCGTAGTTTCAACGTGCAAGAACAATTCTGGGTGAAGTTACTATTGCCATTGATGACTCCGAAAGCTAGAACTGTTCTAAACAGATTGTCATTCACTGATTTAGACGATTATCAGATCGTGAAAGAACACTTGTTAAAAGAATTCAAGTTGACACCGAGAGAGTACAGATCGAAGTTTATTGATGCGAAGAAGACAGCTGAAGAAACGTATACAATGTTTACAGCTAGGCTGAAGAACTTGTTGAACTATTATGTGAAAAGTCGCAAAGTGGATAAGAATTTTGAGAAACTGTTTGATTTGTTAGTGGCGGATAAGTTGAAAGAATCACTACCACCAGGTCCACTACAGTTTGTGCTGTCGAAGGAAGGAACTGATTGTTACGAAGCTAGTGTTGTGGCAGACCTAGCGGACATTCATGTTAACCCAGATGTTCCCACGGACCTTTTTTTCATAGTTTTAGGCATTACTGTGAATAATCTGATAGAAATAAATACAAAATAGAGGGGGAAAATGTATTTTCATGTTTGCTGTACGTGGTTACTTAGAAATCAGCCGTCCTACATGTAGGACGCTGGGAACACACAACACATGCAGTTTCCAAATATGAATATGATCATAGGTTTTTGTTTACAGCAATAATGTAGATCTATTTTCCTCACAAATGATAAAATGACATTATTAGGACTATTTTGACTTCTGCCTAGAATTAATCTAGACTTGGTTTATTTCTTGTGATAGTCAATGAAACACTTCACGTGCAAACCAATGTTGCACTTGCTGCACCGAGTGGTGCACTTTTGATGACAGTGTCGACATCTTGTTTGTTTCTCCTGCGGCTCCACGAGATGGTCTAATCGATCATATCTGGAGTCGACATGTTCAGTCTGTGACGGTCTACCTGCACCCTTTGATGATTTGGCATTGGTCTCCAGTAGAGCGGTTACTACGCGAACGCGGAACTGGAGATGATCCAGTGATCCTTTGCGAGCTTTGTGGAGTTGCCAGGCATTTTGCTCAGCCAAATCGATACAGTGACATATCAGAGGGAAGTACCACTTCTTTCCTCTTACTGAAATACGGTACAGGCTGATATTTTGGTCACAGCGGTCGACGCCTCCCATGTTTTCGTTGTAGACGCGGACAAGGTGAGGTTGTGTGACGCTGATATTCTTTTTCTTCTTCTGTGAGTATCTGGTAACATTGTGAGTCGGTCGTACAGATAATGCATTCGAGGCAATGGACACAACGCTGTTGTCATTCCATTTGCAAACAACAATGTTCTCATCTTTCGCTAGTCGAAAGTCGTATGAGCCACGTTCAGTCTTCTTCATAGCTTTTGTGTCCTGAAGAGGACACTTTGAAGTTCTGTTTTCCCGAATCGTTCCTGTTGCCTTCAGCTTGCGTTGTGAAAGTTCTGCCAGCAATGGTATCGATGTGAAGAAATTGTCGAAGAAGATATGGTATGGATCATCGCCAATGGAAGAGATCACGTCAGCATATTGAAGTATGACGCCTGCTCCAAGACCCAAATCTTTGTACTTTGGATCAATCCTTGAACCAGCCCCTTGATATGGCTCCATCCAGTTGACATAACCGAGTCGCGTTGCACCAACCCATAACTTGAATCCATACCGAATCGGTTTACCTCTGATAAACTGCTTGCAGCCATGCCGCCCAAAGTAAGGCACCATTGCTTCATCGACACTGTGATTTTCTTCATGTGGGCCATTTGCTAGGAACGCCTTGTTCAGTTCATCAAACAACGGACGCACCTTGGCGAACTTGTCGGACTTATCCAGACGGTCATTATCAGTAAGGTGAAGGCATGACATAATTTCGTCGAAGCGATTCCTAGTCATTGCAGCAGCGACCAACGAGTTGTGCGTGTCTTCGGACTGCTGCCAGTACATACGGCGCCTCGGTACTTCAACATAGCCACTGAGAAGGAGAATTCCAATGAAGCATTTCAGCTCTTCAACAGTCATGTCGAGATTCTTGTTCTTGCGAGCTGCATAGTTGTTGCTTTGAGTCACGATCATGCCGAAGACCTCAGCATCAAAGAAGGTGAGAAAGAGGTCAACTGGTGATTCCCTAAGTTCAATGACATCTTTAGGGTTCCAAGTCCTTGATGTAATCGGAGAAAGCGCTAAATCACCTTTTCTCCATGTATAGACCTTCATCTTCTTCTTTGCTGGAGGAAGACTGGATGCAGCTAGGTGACGCGCATCATCATCGCTGTCAGTACTGCTGTCGTCATCTGGTGGACGTTGCGTCTCAGCATCGGCACGCAACTGACTTGGAGGCAGGTTGTTTATGGTTACCGTCTCCTCATCTCCTGAATCCTCATCAGTTACTTCTGCACATGCGTTATCGGGTGGCTGTATAACAATGTCTACTGCAGCAGCTGGCACAGAATCTGGATCATCCTCCAGCATGGCCATCACTTCATGAAGTTTGTACATTCTGTGAAAATACAAGAAAAAAATTTCTAATACATTGTGTTACTAGTGTGTAAGCCAATACTATATACCAAAAATATAACAACAGTAAGAACATAAAAATTTGTCTATTGGCATACTAGGCAGACCTACCTGTTCAAAATGACCCTAATACCAACCCTGGAACTAACCCTGACCCTAAAAAAATTGGATGAAGTGACAAACAATTTCCAAATAATATGTTGTACATAGTCCCAGTGTCCTACATGTAGGACGGTGCACTAACGATCCCTGCCAAAGCCTGGTAATATTGACTAACAAAGGACTAATAATTTTCATGCATACCTTCATAGCTGTAGGTAATTTAGAAATAGTTATAATATTTATAATTTTCGCATGTAATAGTGTACACCCACCTCTTTCTAGCCATATCGACGATTTCTCAGATTCCGCTTTTCTTCGAATTGAAATTTTATTTCTCTGATATGACAACGCAAGCAAAGTCAACAACAAACATTACAACGTACAGGAAGTACATCTTCCTTGTAAAAAAGAGTATTATAACTAAGAGATGTTATTATGTATTATTGCATAAACAAAAAAACTAACTGTCCTACATGTAGGACGTTGGGATTATTCATGTTAATAATCGAATTGGTTTGGCAATTCCGAATAAGACAAGTTTTGGTTTTGTTCCTAATGGCAAAAGAAATCAACAGTTCACTCCAAATTTTGGTTTTCATTGGAAGAGCAATCAAGAAACAGGAAATCAGTTCAGAGGTGCAGAAGTGAAACCAAATTCTCCGGTTGTTCACGAGAATAGAGAATCGATGATGGCCAGACAACGTCCGGTATATAACAAATCACCACCAAGGTTTGTCGCAAGAGAAGGCAATGCATCGTTTACTCCATATAAGAGAAAAGAAAGCATCGAACAACGAGGTGCAGTGGTGAAACGTTGTCACAACTGCGGATCAGACAGGCATTTGATGAAATTCTGTCCAGTTCCTGTTACAACCTCAAATTATGGCAAAACAAGAAAATTCGAGGGTGAATCGAATTCAAGTGGTTGGTGATTCAGAAAGTCAAGCCACAGAACATCGGTCTCATTATTCTGAAGAAACTGAAGTAAAGTCAGTGATGAAATGTCACCTTTCACCTGATATTCAGAAAGAAATTCTATTGCACAATGGAATGCAGAAAGAAATGGCTGGAAAAGTTGAAAGTACAACATTGAAGAAAGTGTTATTACAGTACGTCGAGGTAGAAATTCGTGGAACAGCAGGAAAAGAACCAATAAAAGTAAAAGCACTGATTGATTCTGGAGCAGAGGTTCCGGTGATTAGTGAAGAATTACTGGAAGGCATGAAGGTGGAGCAGATTGGAAAAGTAAATTTACAATGCGTGGCAGGAGATGCCATTCCTGCAAAGTTAGTGAAAGTTGATGTAAGGCTGTGTTGTAACGATGTGGAAGAAGAGATAATTCCGCATAAAATCAAATGTTCACTGACACCGTATGTGACATTGATGTGTGCTAGTATTGCAAAAATGGGAAGCACAGAAAGATTCTTGTTGCATCCAGAAATCATTGCAGAACTTAAAGCCGTGCCACAAGTGAAAATGATACAAGGAGATGTGCAAGCGAATGTAACGACGAGATTGCAGAGTCAGCGAAAGAAAGTGGTAGAAGTCGAAGAGGAAAGTGAAACTGAAAGTTCAAGCGAAGAGGAAAACGAAAGTGATGATCAACAAAGTTTAATGCAAGACGGTATAACAGCAGAGATGAGTGAACAAGAGATGGCTGCATGCAAGAATGGTAATCTAAATGAAACGAAAGAGGATAATGAGTGTGATGTGGCGATAGGAGATTTGTTTGAAGAAAATGAGAAAGACGAAGAACAACAGATGCAGATTGCAGACGCAAAGAAATTCGAAGAACAGCAGAGACAAGATGAATCATTGAAAGCATGGTGGACGTTAGCACCAGATAAAGAATCTGAATTCTGCGTGGTAAATGGCTTACTGTACAAAAGATATCGAATATTAGAGCAAACGATATATCAATTGGTGTTACCAAAAGAGCGACGAATGAAAGTGATGGAGTTGGCTCACGAATCAGTATTTGGAGGACATCTTGGAGAAGAGAAAACTAGAGAACGAATAAAGTTATCTTTTACGTGGCCAAAGATGAGAAGAGATATAGTGAAATTTTGCAAATCATGTGAGAAATGTCAATTAAAGGCAAGAAGTTTGGTGATGGACAGGGTTCCTATCACTCCAATTCCAAGAGAAGATGTGGCGTTTAGAAGAATTACGGTGGATTGTGTAGGACCAATCGAGCCAGCATCTGCTGCAGGTCACAAGTACTGTTTATGTATTGTCGATTCTTGCACCAGATGGCCTACAGTGTTTCTGTTGAAATCATTAACTGCAAAAGCTGTATGTGATGCTTTGATGGAGTTGTTCATGAACGTTGGTGTACCTTCAGTGATCACAAGTGACCAAGGAACAAATTTTACTGCGAGTCTGACAAGAGAATTTCTGAATTTAATGGGGTGTAGTCCAAGATTTGACACGCCAGGTCATCCAGAAGCAGCTGGATTAGTAGAAAGATGGAACCAAACATTCAAGAAAATGATCCATCATGTAATTGTTGACAATCCAAGGCAATGGCACAAAGTAATTCCGTTTACAGTGTGGGCATTACGAGAAGTACCGAATGCAACTACTGGAATTGCTCCTTATATGTTGGTGTATGGAAAGATTCCGCGTGGACCATTGGCAATTCTAAAAGAAAGTTGGACAAGAGAAATTAATTTACCACCTCATATTGGAATCCAACCAGAAAAGTACTTGAAAGACATGAAAGCAAATATGGAAAAAGCATTACTGTTTGCAGAATCATATTCACGAGAGAAGCAATTACAGTATACGAATCAATACAACAAAAGAGCGAAACATAAAGAATTTGAACCGGGTGAAAAAGTCATTGTGTTATATCCGACTTCAACGAATAAACTGATTTCACGATGGCATGGTCCATGTACTGTCATACAACGAAGGTCAAAGTACTCTTATTTGATTGATATGGGTGACGATTGTCGAAAGATAATTCACGCAAATAAAATCAGAAAGTACATTACAAGAGCAATGAGTTGTGGATTAATCGTTGAAGAAGATGAAGACTTTGGTTCAGTGGTTGAGTTGTTGACGAAGAATGACTTGCAAGATGAAAAGAATTCACTGAATCTTGATCCTGATCAGATTAACCATTTAACATTGACTCAACAAAAACAATTGCTGGAAGTACTGAACAAATATTCTGATCGATTTTCTGAAAAGCCTGGATTATGTACATTGGTTGAACATGAAATTGAACTGAAACCGGAATTTCGTGAAAAAGAATTTATGGCTTACCGAATTCCACTCATCTATCGAGCAGAAGTTGAACGACAAATTAAAGAAATGCTTCAAGCCAACATTATAAAACCATCTTCGAGCAGAATGGCAAGTCCGCTGGTAATTGTTAAAAAGAAAGACGGTTCTCTGAGACTTGCCTGCGACTACAGATACATTAACTCGTTCACTGTGGATTGTAAATATCCGATGCCGATTGTAAAAGACGTGTTGCACAAAGTTGGAAAATCAAATGTGATCTCGATTTTTGATTGTCGAAGTGCTTACTGGACTTGTCCTGTTAAGCAAACTGATCAATGGAAAACTGCTTTTGTTACTCACAATGGACTGTACGAGTTTACTCGTGTTCCGTTCGGAATGATCAACTCAGGAAGAACATTTGTTAAAGCAATTAACATGGTTTTACAGCCTATAAATGAATTTGCTGAGCCCTATGTAGATGACATTGCTGTGCATTCAGATGATTGGAAGATTCATTTACAGCATTTAGATGCATATTTAATGCAAATGAGACTGCATAACATTACTCTGAACTTAAAGAAATGTATCTTTGGTAAGAGTGAGGTAAAGTTCATCGGTCATGTGGTTGGTTCTGGAACGATTCAAATGAATCCAGATAGAATTGAAAGTTTAATTAATTTGAAAACCCCAGAAACGAAGAAACAAGTTAAGCAATTGCTGGGATTTTTTGGTTACTATAGACAGTTTATCAAAGATTTTGCACAGATTGCGAAGCCTCTATCTGATTTGACAAGCAAACATGTTCCAGATAAGATTGATTGGACTGATAGACATCAACAGGCATTTAATTTACTTAAAGATGCTGTACGCTCTAAAGTTGTTTTATATGTTTTTGATGTTGGAAAACCTTTTAATTTGTACTGCGATAGTAGTGATTTTGCAGTAGGAGCTGTGCTAACGCAGATGGATGATAAGGGAATAGAGCGCCCTGTGTCATTTATAAGTCAGAAGTTGACTGACACCCAGAAGAGATGGGCAACTGTGGAGAAAGAAGCCTATGCTATTGTTTGGGCTCTAAATAAGTTAAAAGAGATAATCATTGGATCTAAAGTTCACATCTTTACCGATCACAATCCTTTAACTTATCTGACTGAATCTATGTCTAAGTCTGCTAAACTGGTGCGTTGGGCTTTAGCACTGCAAACTTTTGATGTAGAAGTTAATTATAAGAAAGGACGATTAAATGTTGTAGCAGATTGTTTATCTAGATTATAAGATTGTTTATTTTACTGTATTATATAGTATTAAGTTTATTGCATAATTTAGTACCTGATGATTTCGCAAATTTTTAAGTTTAATTTGCTCAATCCAAAGAAAGGGAAGGAGGTAATGTGAACTAATGTTTTGCATATATAATGAGCACAGGTGTTCTTTAGGTTGATATATATATATAATGTGTATCGATTGTTAAGCGGTTTTAGTCTTAGGCCTTAGTTGCGCTGTCGGCTCGTGGGCGCTTGGCCTAAAGTAGCCTAAACATTGGCTGACGATAGATTCTCTACACGTGCAGTTAGCGCGCCAAACTTAGAAACTGCTGATGACAGTGAATTTGAACAATACAGTGTAGTAGTTGGTTTAATGCAGTAGAGAGCTGTATGTTAGAAGTTACAGTTGAGCTGTATTGATAAGAACTTTGATTGTACGTTTGAAATAACTGTGTTTGAAGAAAGGAGAAACATTCAAAGAACTGTGTCAATTTAATTCTTAAACAGTTAGAAGTCGTTGAGCAATTTATATGTAGAGATAAGGAAAGTTCTTGAGGTAGGTCACAACTAAGAAAGAAAAAGAGTTGGTGACAACGTGGTCTAATGGCAATAAAGGACATTACAGCGATTTGGATATTTGGAACAGTTCTCACCGTTTGTACAGGCGTAGAGTTGATTTTCTATAAAAATAAAAACTTACAATAATTCGAAAAAGTCTTAAAATACGCAAATTAGAAAAATGGGATGAAATGTATCTCATTGCCAATGTAACATTTGCTTAATTAAGGCCGGTACAAATAAAATGCAGACTTTCTGCTTAAATTAGTTAAAGATGCGTAAGTGACTTACGGCTTTTTTGCTGCCAAGCACACTGAGCCTATCGGTTGCAGTTACGGTGATATTTAATAGGGTCATATCTCAGCCGGGATGTAAAGATACGACTATGCTTTTGTTTGTGACCAATGTGCCCTGCGCAGCCTTGGTATACAATACCGAGATTATGGTTTTAACTCAAAATGTGAAAAAATTCAGTTACAGAATTTTTGCTAAGCACGGCAGATTCTGAGCTCATTTAAATATAGTACACGATCTTCTGTGAAACCGAGCACCTTATCCATCACAAGTGACAACCTGGTTGAATATCAGGAAGGCCATGATGACTTTGATGAAATTGACTGTTTGGACGTTTGGAATGCAGCAAAACTGTTCTTGACAAACCAGCGTTTAGAGTTGTGAGTGTGCCTGCATCTAGCGCTCCGGTTGAAAGTATGTTTAGTTTAATATTATTGACAGTTTCGATCGAATCTGAGTGACAAGATGCTCGCATCCATTATATTTATTTTAGAGAAAAATGCAAAATTATAAATGAGTGCATGTGGCAATACACCATTGCTTTGTCAAGGAAGTAAATCCTTGTTCTTGCAGTAGCCATGTGTACTTGTACTCGTACTTGTACTTGATACTTAAGTATTTGTACAGATCTACTTAAGAATCAAGTACTTGTCAATTGTACTTGCAACCTTTCATGTTCTGGTCAATAAATATGAAACATATTAGTTTTTTCAGCACATACTTAAATACAGGTAATTTGTGTTTTAAATCGAAAAATTGCCAATATTGTTAAAATTTCATCGTGCTGTGGGCAAGGCTTAGCCTTAATGTAAAAGCCTAAAATTTGGATTTTTAGACTCATCTGTATGAGACGCATGGGAAAATATCCGTGGAGCAAAGATATTTCAACTTTTATTTTCTGGAGCACCCTAATGTAAATGTACAGCGCAGTGCGTTTGTCAGGCGCTTCATTAAAAGAAAAGATATTCTATTCTATTATTATTATTATTATTATTATTATTACTCTTTATTATTATTATTATTATTATTATTATTATTATTATTATTGAGATCATATCAGTTACAAGCCGCTCATTTTTGTCTCAACTCCACTGGCTACCTGTAAAAGAAAGGATTATCTGCAAATTCGCCATCATCACCAACAACTGTGTGACAACGAACCCCCACCCATCCATATCTCCTACCTCCTTATAAACCACAAGCACTCAAGGAACAAGCTCTTTCTAAGAATCATCTAAAAACAACTTTTTACGCAGGCCCGTCTTGGCATGATTTCTCCCTGCTCCACCAAAATGATTCTGAATCGGTGCTTCGAACTACGGCACTCAAATCGCTATTATTAGTAATACAGTGATACTCTCAGCAAATTCATGACAAACCAGTGAAACCCTCAATACCTTTATTATTAATATTTGCTGTCTCGTCCTGTTTATTTATTACTCTTCACTCAGTCTGACTCTGCTGAGGCCAAGTTTGAGTTCTGTTATAAAGTTGTTTAATTGTTTGAATGTTTTCTAAAATTTTTGTAGATAGTGAAGCAGGTATGTACGCATTTATATATTTATTGAGTTATTAGCTTCACACATTTTTGTAAGACTGTAAAGCAAGAAATAGGCACCAGGTGCATCTATAAGACATATAACCATAACCAAAACTTTTAGTCCTTCAAGTTGGCAACATCACAACATCACAAATATATTATAGAATCGCCAACAAAAAGCAAAGGGTGAGAAACCCTTAAGGGACCAGGGTCCCGCTAACAGGGTTACCCATGTACATGGGAAAGGTAGCAACAGGTTATGCATGAAAGTACCAAAAATTGTAGAGCTTAACTAGTTAACTACATATCAATAATTACACACAATGAGTGTCTGCACCGAGCACAGTATGTACGAATTTGAGCATGTACGGCAGGTAATAGCAGGGGAAGCATGGTGGGAGTCAGGGATCCACAGTCAGTAAGTGATGACGGAGTTTCTTTTTAAATATTGAAATGCTAGGACAAACACGAATGGCGAGAGGGAGATTATTCCATGTCCTAAGGCCAGCACTTTAGATGGAGAATTTCCGTGTATTCGTTCTAATGGCAATTCCTCTATAATTGGAAGAAGTCCGAACATTGTAAGGATTAGATTGGGATGTCAAGCTAAAGAAGTCAGTAAAAGCTACAGGCAAAAGATTATGCATAATATTTAAACATAAACTCTGAAGTCTGTTTAATTCTAATCTGTTCTATATTACAAATGTTCAATTTCTGTAACATAGCCTGAGAAGACAGTGAGTTTAAGTTACCCAAGATAATTCTGGCCGCTCTTTTTTGCAATGAAGTTAACTTAGCCAATCGAGAAGGGTAATTAGAGGCCCACACTACATTACAATAGGAGAGATAAGAGTGGAGCAGTGTTGGGTAAACTCACACAAGAAATGAGTTAAATCAAAACTCAACTCATGCACCTCAAAATGAGTTTAAAATCAAACTCAACTCATCCTAAATGAAATGAGTTAACTCAAACTCAGTTGTTAAATGAGTTAACTCATCAACTCACTTGTGTCATACCAGCACGTTCTAATCGAACGTTGTACAAATACACAGTTACCAGGAAATGGTATCATCAGTTTATTATTACTAGTATAACTGTTATTATTATTAATGGGATAATGGATAAATCAGGTTATAATTACTGAGTCAAAGTAAACACCACAGTCCACATGTTTCACATCTCAAACATGACTGGTATTAGCTTTAAGCAGAAGTTTTTAAAAGTTGGTGTGTGACAGCCTGTTCCGATATTTAAAAAACCGGCTTGTTTCAACATAATATGTGCCGAGTGAGTTGAGTTTGAAATAATTGAGTTATAACTCAAACTCACAGAAAATATGAGTTAACTCAAACTCATAAATCACAGCAAGTGAGTTAACTCGTGAGTTTAAACTCATCTGAGTTAACTCATACCCAACACTGGAGTGGAGTAAGGAGTAATATAAGCTACGTCTAATTCTAATCGGTAGAAGGTGGGCAGTACGGGCCAAGATACCTACACTTTTCGCCACTTTCTTATAAATCTTTTGATTAGATAAGAATTAGGTAATAATGTTACTTATCTGTCTGTATATCTGCCTGTGTGTCTTCTCTGTCTGTCTGTCTGTCTGTCTATCTGTCTGTCTGTCTGTCTGTCTGTCTATCTATCTATCTATCTATCCATCCATCCATCCATCCATCCATACATCCATCCATCCATCCATCTATCCATCTGTTCATCTGTCCTTCCGTCCGTCTGTCCGTCTGTCTGTGTGTCTGTCTGTCTAATGACGTTTTTATTTGTTTCCCAAAAACGTGGTTTCTTTCGTTTTTTTATTTCTCGTCACGTTTTTCCCGTTTTTGTATCTTTTATGTAACTTTATTTATTTACTGTCTGTTACTATTTGTTTAATTTTATTTTTGTCCGATATCCCTTACGTTGTCTCCGTCCTTTCAACGATTCGTCTAATTTAGCCTACGTCACTATTTAGTGCCACCAGTTGAGAAATAAACAGCACAGTACAGGAAATAAAATTTATAAAAGTTACTTGAATTTCTAAGTTATCCAAAATGCGAAATGTTGTCTTTGTACTCAGTAATCTGATTGACTGATAAACTGATCACGGATATTACTCCATATCAAGTTCTTTTATAAGTCGGAATAATTGCAAGTAGACCTACAACTTTTAGTTAAGAACAATCTATAGGCCTACTTACAAATTTTAGTTTTTAATTGCTTTATGTCAGCATGGATTTATGTGGCCTTATGTATACAATTTAACTTGAAAGATTTCAATATTTTTAATTTCTCAATTTCTTTTTAAACCATACTTATGAGAAAGAAAATAATTGTTGTAGATTACTGTTTTACTTGGTGTTTACTAATAAAGTTATGTTATTTGCTGATTAAAATTAAATAGTGTAAACAAGGTTTTTAATTTTAAAATGTGGTAAAAGATGTAGCAAAGTCAAATTATTTTTCTTTCTGTTTTGTTTCTCGTTTTTTTCGTTTCTTATTTTTTCAATAAAACGACGTTTTTTCCGTTTTTTAATTTAATTTTATTGTTTTTAACAACTATGCTAAAGACTGAGTAGACTGCACTGTAGGGTGGCCCTTAGCATAAAAAAAAAATAAAATCATAAACTTTAGTCTGGCATACGTTCAATTCATGCCAATTATATAAACAAAATTCTGTGGCAAAAACCTTTGGAATTGTATAACATTTAGAGGTGGCCCTCGAGCTCTGAAATTTGTTATGCGATTTGACTCACAAAATTAAAACAAATATTCAGCACATTCACTGTCACTCAGTCGTTCACTAAGTTGGCTAAGAAATATACTAGTAATACAACAATGTCAATGAAATGAGTGTTCACTTTTCAATGATTGTTCAGTTAGTGTTCACTGTTGAACTAGTGACTTCAGTAGAGTAAATTATCAGTTCACTATAATAAGACAATGTAAGAAAGTTATCATTTCCCATGCCAAAAGCCCAACAGTGTTGATACTTGATACATCACTTAGAAGGCACTGTTGTTGATGTTCACTGACAACCCGCAGGAGAAACCGAAGCTGATCTTCAACTTTCGTGAGCTTAAATCCTAGATGTGTGCCACTCCGCGTCCAGCTCTGTCATTGACGACAGCCAACCCTTTGAGTACTTTCTGTGCTTCTGGAAATGCTTCCTCCTCTTCCCAAGGAGCAGGATCTCTGGAAAGAATAATTTCAGACAGTCCTAGCATACCAAGCACCTGAGACAGTTTCGTGGAGTTAGTTGTGTAGAACTTTTCGAGACCTCTGGTGCCAAAAACTGCATCTGACTTCAAACTGGGTCTTATAGGCGGACGATCTGGAGCTACTTCTTTCATGGCAGCAATCATCAGTTTCTTAGAGTCATTGGATACTCCTGGGTCAAAAAGGGCAAGCCCAATAGGCTCTTTAGACAGATACTATAGAGAAGCCATAGCTTCTTGCTTGTAGGAGCAGAAATTGTTGTATGTGGGTATATTGAAAGTTCAACCATGAGAGTGAAGTTGGCGAAGTTATCCAGGCTTTCAATTAGACAACAACCGAAAAGATGGCAATATCAGAAATGCTGCATTCTTCTGAAGCAGTATTCTTCTTGAAAAGACCACATCTTTATCGTGTAGATAACTTTTGCCATCCATCGTGCCCCATGCATAGCGCCAAGCATTCGAAACTGAATTCCACGAGCTCGAACATATCCAAGAAAGACAACTGAGAGCTCAAGAAATTCTTTGTAATCGTCTCGTGGCTGTTCAGTTGCCAGATATTTCTGAGCAAATTCCAGGACGTCAGAACGGTATATGGCCACCAAAGATTCCACCGATGGGTCTGAAATTTGTCGTTTTCAATTAATTGCCAGTAGTCTTGAAACCTCTTGAAAAGAAGGTTATCGGGTCCAGTAAAAGTTCCAATGGAAGATTTTTTGGAATGCAGCCCCAACATGCCAGAAAAACGAGATCTTTATTCAGTTCCTGCTCTATCAAGCAACATGCACCTGAGCTATGACCTGTGTTACAGCCTGTCGTATCGAAGCACAAGCTGAACATTGCTTGCCCTTGGCTAAAACGTGAGCCTTTTCCTTCATTGGCCCTGCACTATGGAACCAGCTTCCTCCTTTGACACGTTCCTGTTTATTAACTGGTGGGCCAAGTGCCTCTTTTCGTTGCCTCAAGACCTCTTTCTTTTCTCTGGGTCTCTCGCACTGGGAGCGCCTCTGATTGGTGTGCACTGCGAGGGGCGCTATATAAATTGATGGGTACAATACAAAGCGAAAACCTGATACTGAATATTCCACTCTCTCAAACACTATAGATGACTGCAGATGCTTTGGCTGAGCCTGTTCCTGAGGATAGTTTTGGAATGCCCAGTAACTGTTCAACTCATACAGTCTCATTGATCGGTTAATGGAACTCTTGCAGAAAATTCGGACCCTCGACTGTTCGATTTGGTGGTTCTGTTTTTTGCCCTGGCTCATTGAATGGAATTTCGGTTGATGTTCAAAGTGTTGACATCATGACCAATGCTAGAAATCACTTCGCTAAGAACGAATATAGATAGCATTCCTTGACGAAATCTTGGTTCTACCCAAGTCTGTCGTCATACCAGGAGACAGACTATAACAGTATAACACTGGACAACACACAAAATGCCTTTTAAATTAAAATAGCCAATCTTTACTAATTTTGAGGTGCTGAACACGAAAATGACAATAAAATTTGTCGATTGGCTCTCGTTTAGGAGAGACAGAGATGGTTACGTATAAATGTCTCAGTACGCATTGAGTACATAGGTAACCATTTCGCAACGCTGTATTTCAAACTACATATTGCGTCGTATTGCATCAACCAACCATACACACGCCTCCGGAGGCAGTGCATCATTCCCTGATGTAATGCAGGTGAGTCATCACGATCGCTGACGAAAGATGACGCAAGCGTAGTGGTGTGGTACAAAGCAAGTCTCGTTTGCAAGACAGAAAAGGGCCATTACTCCATTAGTCAAAATGGCGTATGACCTCTATTTCGGATGTAAGCTCTGAGATCAGGACAAGTCCTGGGCGCCACACAAATGGTGCAGCACTTTTGCAAGAAATCTTCCTAAGTGGCTGAAAGGCGGGAAAGTGGCGATGCCCTTTGCTGTTCCTGTGGTTTGGAGAGAAACAAGCAATCACGCAAATGACTGCTACTTCTGCATGATTCCACCTACTTCTGCAGGCATCACAACGAAAAAGAAGTGGACAATGGCGTACCCGAATATACCATCTGCACTCCGACCAGTTCCGCACGAAGATGGACTTCCCGTTCCGGATCCTCCGAAGGAATTTTTCATTGATTCAGACGATGAGGAGGGAAGCGAACGGACTTCGGGTTCTCCGCAACCTTCGACGTCTAATGATGATCCACACGTCTGCCACGGTGCGTCATCTGTGCCACACATTCTCACCCAAGCAGAACTGAACGGCCTTGTTCGCGACCTGGAGCTGTTTCAAGGCCAAGGTGGAGTTACTTGGATCCAGACTTCAAGAATGGAAACTTCTCCAGGAAAATGTCCGAGTGACTTCGTTTTGCACTCGTCATGAGCAGTTTGAGGATTATTTCAGCAAGGAAGATGACCTTGTATTCTGCTTCGATGTAGAAGGCCCTCCACATGAAGGAAACCTACGAAAACCTCCTCAAACACCTGTTCAATACAGCAAGTATGGATGGCATCTCTGTTACGACTTGAAGGTAGTGGCCCTGCTGATGGGTCTCCAGCTTGGATATACGAAATACTGCTGTTTTATATGTGACTGGGACAGTCGAGCAAAGACTTTGCACTATGTGAGGAGAGACTGGCCTGAGAAGAAATCTCTGAACGTCGGAGAGAAGAATGTGCAACGCCTAGCACTGGTAGAAACCCAAAAAATCCTGCTACCATCGCTACACATCAAACTTGGTGTGATGAAAAACTTAGTGAAGTCCTTGGACCGGACTGGATCAGCTTTCAAGTACTTGGCTGTCAAATTTCCTCAATTCAGTGAAGCAAACATTAAAGAGGGAGTTTTTTTGGTTCTCAGATCCGTCAGCTATTCAGAGATGAGATGTTCGACAACCTGCTTCAGGGTGACGAGAAGAAAGCTTGGGACGCATTTCGTCTGGTGTCAACTAAATTCCTCGGTAATATTAAGGCAGAAAACTACAAGGAATTGGTTGAGAACATGTTGTCTATATCACAAACTTGGCTGCAATATGTCCTTAAAGATCCACTTTCTCCATTCCCACTTGGATTTTTCCCCGACAACTGCGGCATGGTGATGAGCACGGTGAACGTTTTCACCAAGACATTGCAATTATGAAGACACGATATCAGGGAAACTGGTCGACTTCCATGTTGGCTGACTACTGTTGGACGCTCGCCAGAGATAATCCTGAGCAGTTATACAAGAGACAGGCAAAGCAGCGTCGCAAGTAGAAGCGGACCTTTACTGCTACATGTCATATGAACGTATTGTTCTATGACAATAGAAACTATTGCTGATTTCTTAGAAATTGTACCCAATTCCTTAATTTCAATGTCATATTCGTGTCAAGCACACTGAAACCTATCAGAAACTACAAATTTAATATCAGAGGCATGACTTTCATGAAAATTTGTTGTCCATAGCTATTGATTCTGGCTAGTTTAGCCTTAGTTGCTTCATTATCACTAGTGTTAGTATCACAGCTTTTCCCCTTACATTCAGCATCAGTTCCATCACTTTCATCACTTAGTTCTGCATCACTTGATGAGGAAGTAGTATCCAGAACTACCTGCCAGTCTTGTACAGGCTGCGAACTACTCCTGTGATCGTTTCTCGCGCTTCTGAAAGTTTAATCATGTATTATTAAAATTTGAGAGTTCCAAGGCCACCCATAAATATTGACCAATTGCAAAGATTTTTGCACATAGTGTTTTCTTCATAATTGGAATAGATTGGAAGGCTGCCACAAGATTATTTTGAACTTTCATTTTTAAGGGCCACCCTACTGCACTGTTTATAGCAAACAACTAATCTGCTCGCACTCTCCCAAAAGAACTCCGCAAGTTTGCTCACCCTCGTATCCCACCTATTGCACACTCCTCCACTACTTTCCACTAACGACTGAAAACCGAAATCTTCAAGCTATCAAATCTTGATTCTACTCCAGCGCCACCACACGACCATCTTTATCACCAAATTGATGCTGTCTCCTCGACTTGACCGCCACGGAGTCTGACTGGAATGGACAAACCAACCTAGCCGTCGTGATGGCCTAGCTGTCTTATCAATAGTCGATCTTGCTAGACCATTCGAATTATAACGATTCGAGAAACGTATCTATATTTATTTTATTAACATTATAGCAAAGAACAATGAACAGTATAAAATGTTATCAAACAGTCGATCGGTCGAGTCACTATAATTATGAAACTTAACCCTTTGGAGGTGAGGTGGAGTATGACACACCCCAAGGCTATTCTACGCTGCTTTTTCTACGGAAAACGTAGAACCAGCTTGGATTATTTTGTCTACCTTAGTGAATGTGAAATACGCACACTTTAGGACACTTTCAGGTACTTTTGGACGCCATTTTTTTTTTTTATTTCTTGCATATTAAAGTGACATTTTAATTTTTCGTATACGTATTGATTTTAAGGAATTTAAAAAGTAACGGCACAGTGCCGAAAAAAATGTGCGATTATAAGATATTACTGCATATAATGTTGTATCGATGCAAAATTGATCCATTATTACGGGTATTATGTCACGACAGTGTCACGTGTTCCCAAAATGTTACATGTTTTGAGGGCCACGAAGATGCCATTGCAAAGGGCCGCTTGATTTTGAGCGCCACCACGCTGGCCATATCAATTATGACTGAAACTGTTATTTGTTCCTGAAAATCACCAGTTTAGCCGACAATTGGTTACATAACTGTAGTTTAGCTCACAATTTATATTATAGTTGATATTGCGACTTGCAAGTAATTATATGTATTGGGGTATGTCAGACCCCACCTCACCTGAAACGTTACAATGCTTCACCTCACCTCCAAAGGGTTAATTATGTCCGGTCTTGCGAATATGTCTGTCTCCGTCTGAATCAGTCTAGTCTAACTGTCTAAATCAATCTAAATCTAATCTAGTCTGTATCCGTCTGAATCAATCTAGTTAACACAAGTCAACAAGGTTTCGGCAACATGAACTATGCTGGCTGCCTTTGTTCATTTTTGGCTGCTGATTTCAGATCTGGGCTATAAAAAAGGCCACCACGTCACATTTTTTTTATAGGTCATTTTTAGTCAAATAAATGTCATTTTTGTAGAGATTCTTTATCTGCTCATATTACAAAAAGTTTTTAGAACATGAATTCTGTTGGCTGCCTTTGTTCATTTTTGGCTGCTGATTTCAGATCTGGGCTGTAAAAAATTCCATAACGTCACATTTTTATGTTATAGGTCATTTTTAGTCAAATAAATGTCATTTTATTTCTGTAGAGATTCTTTAATTGCTTTGGTTGCCAGCACTTCTTATTTACCGGTACTCCTGACAGGAAGTGGGATGGAACACATCACTTAACCTAATTTCTGTTAATTGTAGTGTTGTGAAAACATATGCGATTAGTTTCATAGTAAATTTCAGTGCGAAAATGGAAAAATGACAGCTATGTGGGTTTATAAATTTTCCAGATAAATTTGCTGTGTTGACATTATTATAATATCTGGCAGTCGTTGTTTAACCCTCAGGCTACCAAGGGTTTTGCGACATCGGCTACCAAGGGGGGTTGAGAGGACCACCCACTGGATTTCGTGTTTGGTTTCACATCTCATAACTTGTAATACAGCATTGAATTCAGCATTCATTTCTGCACAGAATGGTATATTTAGTTGTACATTATGTGAATGCACCTCGAAATTACATCACTTTTAACAACGGAACCCCTTAATTAGCGATATTTTATATTATTGCGTACATTTTGTACTTTTGGATAAACAAATATAAAATTATGTGTGTTTTGAAACTGATCTATGTATCCAAGATACACATACATCCATACATATGTTTATATACGTATAAATATACATCCATACATAATATATATCCATACATATATATCGGTTTACGTTGTGATGCTGTATTCAGCCGTTTTCACGCATATTACGGGTATTATTATTTATTTTGATCACTTCCGGTTTTAAAAAGACAAACATATAAGTATGCAAATGAAGCCCTGCATTCCCTCTAAAGAATGGTATATTTGTTTCTCTTCCAGGAAGAAAACTGAGTACGCTATAGACGAAAAACTAAGGGGGTCGTATCAAGCCCCCTCTGGTACCTCGGGGATATCGGGTGTAACTTTTGAATGGCGTGAGATATCACAATGATGTTTACCTCAAAATGTGCGCAAATTATCCTGCTACAGCTACCTAAATAATCAAAATTATATTCCACATGGAACAAGTTTTTGAAGCAAAAAACCTAGTGGGGGTCGTAATAACCCCCCCTTCTTGGTAGCCCGAGGGTTAACAAACACTGTGAAGTATGCCTACTACTTATATTTTGGCTGTCATGTTGGTGATCAGGACAATAAGTGGGATATTCATGTTTGCTGCATTGCACATACAAGTAGAAGGCGGGAGTCAGAGGGGTAAGCGCCCCGAAATTTTGGACACTCACGTTTTTAGGTAAAGTAGACGCCAGGAAAAATGCTGAACAAACGCCAATTATTCGGGATTTATTTCTGAATCGGTCACAAGTAATATCTTTGCCCCCACCACAGAAATTTCCCCATACTTTTATGGCATTGCATGCTATGTTGGCCTTACTGAATAGGTGAAAGGTATGAAGGTGTCTTTATTGGTCCGAAGATTAGGAAGCTACTGAATAATACTGACTTTGAAGAAATATTGCATTGGAAGGAGCACATATTTGCTGACATGTGTAATCAATCTGATCTGCAACAACGTTTCTTGAATGTCAGATCAAGACGTCGCGATGAATCCTAACCCAGTTTCCCGTTTTATACCCATCGGCCGGATCAACAATGTTTACGAGGTTTTGATGTGTAGTTGATTCGGGGCTTTAACGCAGCGAGGTTCAGGTGTCATCGCTGCAGCGGACGTCGTTAGATGCGTGGGTCACGACCCGGCCTCGCAGCTGGTGCCTTGGGTCATGACGGCAGCATCCTTCCGGCTGCTATCGGTTGCTGCTGATAACGCTTGGTCAGTCGGTCACGGCCTTGCCCTTGAACTGAGATGGTCGACGGAAGTGTTGAATTAGGCCGGGTTAGCAACCCGGGGTCATCGAACTAGCCCCTCCGGTTCGTTCTTGTGGGGTGTCGTGTGTGTACTTGGGCTTAACGACACTTTTCATATCGAAGATGATTAGTGTCGGAGGCAGAGTGCAACCTCGTACTCCACGTTTATATTGCGATTTGCGACCGAGCCACCCGCAGTAAAGATCCGAGAAATTAATCTCTGATAAACCGACCCGACCGGGAATCGAACCCGGGCCGCCGACGTGGCGAGCGGGCTACACAACCCACTCGGCCACTCCATAAGGATCTCTTGTTATTGGTCACCAATTGTTCCGTGACTTGATTTGACATGCAGTGTAGTGCCCGTGAAGAAGCTATCGCGGCTTTTGTGTGGCGGCGGCTTTTTGACGCTCCACATAACGTGACGCTGTCAATCCAGCCATGACAATACAGTGAAACCCTCAAAACGTTTATTTTATTTGAATTTATTCTCTCATCCTATTCTTCGTCACTCAAATGAACAGTGAACCTGCTCTCGAGTTTGAGTTTCTTTTGTGTGTGCTGGATATGAGAAATAACGGCTCCACAAGGCTGTCCCTGTTACACTTGACTAGAAGACTCTGTGTTGAAAAAATTGAAGAGATCTGAGCATGTTTAGAGGTCGCTAGGTTTTGACACTTTTTGTAGAAATTGCAAAAATTGTGCATCTGACGCGTTAATAGCTGCATTATGAATTAAAATTAGCACCCATGAACACCAAGCACCATCTTTCTAAATCATGATCAATATGCCAACTGTATTTAAGTAAATAAAAGAATAATAAGCTTATTTACAAATAAAACACTTGTGTCAAGTTCTTTCTGATAGATAAACGGTTGTTGGCTTATAGCTAATTTTTAAATTTTGCATGCCAACTTTTCATTACAATTCGTTTCATATACAATTGGATTGTTCAATATTGCTCTATATGCTGCTAATTTAGCATGAATAGAGTATTTTTTTAATCTGTGAAGCCAGCCTTGAATATGAAATAAGCTTACAGCACATGTTTTTTCACTTTCTGCAATAAAAGCTCATACGTGACAAAAACGGCAGCTATGGTGGAACTGGCATCAACCAGGAGTTCCCCACAATGTTGGTTGTTAGGGATGCCTGACAAACACATTCTTGGGTCTGGACTCCCAAAAAATGAGGCAATCCTGAGGAATTTCATGTTGCATTACCAGAATAGACTAACAGTTGGTGAGGCCACGAAAGCAACAATAGTCGCTGCGTTGGTAATTCGGGAGATAGCTAGAATCCCGCACAGCGTGCTGATTCGGGTGTTCGCAAGCACTGGAAGTTGTATGAGCCAAGATTTCTGCTGATTCAAGGAGTTACAGTTTGAGGTCGATTTAAATTAACTCTTTCAGTCGTCATCTCTTATATTTCTTCGAACACCTTATAGCCACGCGCTTTCTTTGATGAGCGTGTCACTGAAGACATCGAGGCTGCTCTGGTAATACAATCTTACTCATCCACCTAATCCGCTATCCATGTAGCGTCTGGACAGGAAATCCTTCGACCACCAGACTCCACTGGAAGCGTATGTCACAAGGAGATCTTTAAAACTGCTTGATCTTCTTACCATCCAGGGTCAAGAACAACCCACAGCCTTCCTATCAAAGGCTTCTACTCCCTGACCACTGGACCCTACTTTCCAGTCGATGAAGGCAAATGTCAAACTGTTAATGGTCGTCAATGACTGCGCAGAACGTGGAGTGGCTCTGATCCATTCTTACAATGATGTAATAAGGATGAGTCACAGAAACAATACTTGCTGAAACTTGTCTCCAGTCATCGGACAAAATTTCTGTTCCAACGAAGGCAAAATGAAATAATAGTGGGTTATGGGTTTTCAAGCACTTCAATGACGTGATTTATACAGACTGGATAACTTCTTTTAATTATCCAAACTATATTTAATTACAAACTTAATGCAACCTGACTAAGCAGTAACACTGCAGCAGGCCTGGATTTAGGCTTGTGCACTATGTGCCAACTGGTGACCCGACAAAAGCGCCTCGGACAAAAGCGCCCCGACAAAAGCACCCCGACAAATGCGCCCCGACAAATGCGCCCGACAAAAGCGTTCCGAGAAATGCGCCCCGACAAATGCGCCCGCCTCTGACATTATGAGACGAAAAATGAGACACAACGATGTATGTATGTATGTATGTATGTATGTATGCATATATGTATGTATGTATGTATGTATGTATGTATGTATGTATGTATGTATGTATGTATGTATGCATGGTATCAATGCATGTATATATGCATGGTATATGTATGTATGTATGCATATATGTATGTCTGTATGTATGTATGTATGTATGTATGTTTGTATGTATGTGTGTATGTATGTATGTATGCATATATGTATGTATGTATGTATGTATGTATGTATGTATGTATGTATGTATGTATGTATGTGTGTATGTATGTATGCATACATGTAGATATGTATGTATGCATGTATGTATGTTTGTATGTATGTATGTATGCATGTATGTTTGCATGTTTATATGCATGTATGTATGTATGTATGTATGTATGCATATATGTATGTATGTATGTATGTATGTATGTATGTATATGTATGTATGTATGTATGTATGTATGTATGTATGCATATATGTATGTATGTATGCATGTATGTATGTAGGTATGTATGTATGTATATATGTAGGTATGCATGCATATGTATGTATGTATGTATGTATGTATGTATGTATGTATGTATGTATCCATGCATGTATGTATGTATGTATGTATGTATGTATGTATGTATGTATGTATGTATGTATGTATGTATGTATGTACTATGTATGTATGTATGTATGTATGTATGTAATTGAACATGTATACAGCGCCTCTTCAAGATATGCCATACCTCTAAATAAACACAAACAACCTCTTTCTTGCAGGTATAGAACAACGCTCAAGTAATTCTTTGATATTGGGGCGCTACTGTCGGGGCGCTGCTGTCGGGGCGCATTTGTCGGTTATTTTGGGGCGCTTTTGACGCGGCGCATTTGTCGGTTTTGTGTGTGATATTTTGGCGCATTTGTCCGGGCGCATTTGTCGTGGCGCTTTTGTCGGGGCGCTTTTGTCACGGGCGCATTTGTCGGTGAACCGTGCCAGTGCACAGGGGCCTCCACCACATAGGGGCCTCCACCACAAATGCAAGAATTTTTTACTTGTGTTTCATAAGTGATTATGAAATATTTCAGTAGTGCACAGCGCGCACAGACACAATTTAAAAAATCTAAAACTAAGAAACAGTTAACAGTTAACAGGTTAGAATAGTTTGTCTCGGGCGTGAATTTATGTCAAATTAGTGTAACTTTGCGTGTTTTCTTCTTCGCAAATTCGGTCACCAGGTCCTCAAAGTTGATCTCACGCAGAATGTCAGCTTCTATGCTCATCAGATCCAGATGGGACAACCGCTCATTGCCCATTGATGTGCGAAGTTTGTTCTTTATTAGTTTCATTTTTGAGAAGGAACGTTCCGCACTGCAGTTACTGACCATCATCACCAGATACATGCCGAGTGCTAATTCCACATCCGGAAATTAGCCCTGAACTTGTTTCTCGAAGTATCAGCTGATACATGAAATGCTCTCGAGGACGCGACTCTTTTCGTCCTTGAATGTTTCCACAAAGTCAACAAACTGCACAAGCTTATTTCCTAAGCATGCATCAAGGTCGTCTTTATAGACCTCAACAAGATTCGATGCTGCTGCCAGTAGTTCTAGTGATGAAAGTAGGGGCCTACAAGCAGTTTGTGTAGGCAACCGAACCGAGACGAAAATAATAAGCTCGTAAGCACCAAGTCGATGTTTCAAAGCAGTAACAAACTGATCAATGACTGGTAGAAAGTTGTGTATTCAAAATTTATCTGACTGCGTCAACACAATAAAATAAAGCAGCGTAGCTACTAGTTCTAGCTTTGATAAACTATCTTTTCAGCGTTCTAAGTTATTCGCTACTGCATATGGGTTTCAGCGTTGGTGGAAACGTGGAATACAACTTATACAAGTTGGATTGATGAAAAGAATTCTTGGTAAATAGAAGTCGTATTGATGAATAATTTTGGCTTAAGCAGAAGTGAGACTGAGAAAGAGATTCTTGCTTAAATAGAAGTTGGATTGATGAAAAAATTAATAATAATAATGCTACAATGGGCAAATAATTTAGAACGCTAAAACGATAGATTATCCTAGCTGCAATTAGACCTACATCCTTGGCTTTGGGATATGCTGGAGTTGACGCGTCGTGTTTCGCTAGTCGTGACTATAGTGAGCCAGCCTATAACTGACGACTTTCAGGCATCATCCGCACCTGGCCTGCGGCTTGCGAAGGGGCCTCCACCACAGCGGTGCACTGGGGCCTCCACCACAGTAAATACGGCCCTGCACTGCAGTAGGCCTATAGTTAGTTAGCGGGATCTTGATCCCTTTTGGGACTTCTCTTGCGGCCAATCCTGATATTTTATGTTGAAATGTTACGTGATTTTATTTGACATGGCTTCAATAAAAGTTTTTATTGATTGATTGATTTATATATTTCTAATTGGGGCTGTTTATTGTTCAAAATAAAAACTGACTTGAAAAACAAATTATAACTGATTTTAAACAAATCAAAATTATACAATGTTTTTGACAAGTTCATACTAGCAAAAAGTCGAAAAACATAGCGACCTCTAAATATAATCCAATCTTTTCAAAATTTTGCATAGAGACTCATGTTTTCATGTGTAACAAGGGCAGCATTGTGGAGCAATGCATTTCCAACTTTTAATATTTTGAACCACACTATGCACAAATGTTCATATACAGGGTGGGCCAGAAGTATTTGTTCAACTTTGAAGGCCTATAACTTAGGCAGTTTAGCAAGTAAGTGTATGCTTAATGCATCAAATTAAAGGTTGTTATATCAGCTTTAAGTCCGACAAATTTCATTACGGTAGCTTGCACTACGCGCCATATAATTATTGTGTACCGCACCTACCTTGTTTTCTGACGTAAACAATAATTTCATCATGGCGCCGTTAACAGAAGATGACAGGACTTTGATTCGAATTTTAAGAATTGAAAAACATTTAAATCATATCAAATGATGAATGAATTTCCTGCTAGAAACTGGAGTAAAAACAATCTCAACCGATTAATTAGACAAATTGACGCGAGTGCAAGTTCTAAACGTAAACCTGTTACTGGCCGTCCTCGTTCGGCCATACCCCCAAGCCGCAATTTTTTGGGCTAACGGCTGGCTTGAGAAAATTTACGGCGGCTTTTCGGCTAGCCGTAAAATGACGTAAACTACCTTTTTCAGCTAGCCGTAAAAAAATACGGCTTGAAACATAGTTCGTTCAAAACGTGTATCGACTATAGAGTTCCAAAAGCCAACTAATTAGACATTAGGACATCTGCTACAATGCCACAAAAATGAACAATTAATAGTGGCACACAAAAAGTCATTCGAAACAGTACAGTTTCAATAAGTCCGAACTTGTACGGTAACCTACACAGTCATAACTCTTTTAAACCATCGGGAAACCTTTACAATCACAACTTTGTGCGTGTTCTAGCTAAATTAGCTGAATATGTTTCCGGCGGCTAGCCGTAAAAACATTATCGGCGGTTTTTCGGCTAAGCCGTAAAATTTCCGGCGGCTATTCGGCTTGATCAAAAATGCGGCGGCTCGGCGGCTATGGGGGTATACGTTCGGCACGTACCGCTGACAACATCGCTCGTGTAGCTGAATTGATCTGTAGCCAAGAGGATAATCCAGGCACAAGCAAAAGTCCTCGTGAGATTGAGCGCGAGACAGGAATATCGCGAAGCAGCGTACGGCGTATTGCTAAGAAAGATTTAAATTTAAAAATTTTCCGTCGTCGTGAGGTTCAACAACTGTCAGATGCCGATACTGTAAAACGATTGAATGCCTGCAAGCGACTCAAACTGCGCATGACACCAGAGAAGATCAACAAAACTTGGTTCTCTGACGAGAAAATATTCACTGTCCAAACACCAACAAACAGTCAAAACGACCGTGTCTATGCAAGTGTTAATCACAAACGTGATGTCACACCAGCTCGACTTCTGAAAGGCCGTAAACACTTTACTCAAAGCGTCATGGTTTCAGTGGCTGTCTCCAATCTCGGCAAAACTGCTCCATTCTTTGTGACACCCAAGGCCAAAGTGAACAGCGTGTACTACTGTGATGAGGTACTTGGACGTGGATTACTGCCAGATATGCGTTTGAAGTCTGGAAATGATTTCGTTTTTCAGCAAGACGGAGCTCCCGCTCATCGTTCTCGTCATACCGTGGAGTTTTTGAACGCGAACGTTCCTGAGTGCATCGAACCACATAACTGGCCGCCTAATAGCCCTGACTTAAACCCCGTTGATTACTCAATCTGGGGTGCTTTGCAGCAACGGGTTTATCGTGAACGGATAGTAAACGTCGAGCATCTGAAGCGCGTCATCACTCGTTGCTGGACTGAGCTCAGCCAGGAACTCATCAATGGAGCCATAGATCAATGGGCACGTCGCATTGATGCAGTCATTCGAGCTCGTGGAAGACACATTGAATATTTATTTGATTAAATAATTCTTGGATTTCTTAATGGCTATCAATAATGCAAACTTGCAAAGACTAACTTTCCCAGTATTGTGTTTTGCAAGATAGACGAATTAAAATCAGTGTAAACTGATACATATTCAGTACAGTAGTTTTACGCAATTATTATTAAAGCTAAAAATGTAAATTTTTGAGCAGTTGTAGCTGATATAACAACCTTTAATTTGATGCATTAAGCATACACTTACTTGCTAAACTGCCTAAGTTATAGGCCTTCAAAGTTGAACAAATACTTCTGGCCCACCCTGTACATGCGTACATAATTATGTGTGATTCTGTATATTATATACGAGTTCTTCACTCAACGTAACTAAAAAGATGTTCTTATTGTTTGGCGCCCGATAGTGCATTGGATGACACACTGGCGTAGAGAGCGATAGGTATCGAGTTCGAGGCCCGTAGGGCGGACATGCTTTGTAGGCTGCTATTAGCGCCGTGTATTGCAGGCTGTCTGTTCTGTTAGTAGTTAAGATTGTTTCAATTGCATAACATGTAAATGTACATGCGCTTAATTAAAAAAAAAGATATTATTATATTATTATTATTATTATTACTCCTAATATAGGTATTAAAAGTTCTACTTAAATGCCTGTTATAAATATAGAAAATATAAACATAATCTGTAAGACATCACCACAGAGGCAGGTGCAAGAAAACCCCGACTCATCTCAAACTCCACCTTCCAACTCTCGACCTAGACGACACCCGTCTCAACAGCTACAAAACATTTTTCAGTAAAGAATAAAGATGATACCCAATAGCTCATTTAGTATTTATTAAAGGTAAATGAAATCTGCAAACTTCGGTTGCCAAAGGGTCTGAGGCCTTTTATGTTTCTAGTCGACCTACACAGTAGGGTGGAGTGAAAAAAAGCAAACATTCTAGAACCTCAACGTAATAGTGATAACTCGTTGCCTTTTGGTGCAGTTAGTTATCATGCAAAAATATTTCTTTAAAATTCGTTCTTTAAGATTTGCCCCACCGAGTTTTAAAATTTTATAATTTAAAAAAATTTATAAAAATAATAAATTTTTAAAATGTAATACGCTAATTGAAATAGTGTTTAAGTATTTATTAAAGGTAATTATGACGTCTTAAAGGACCATGCAAATTAAAATTAATAAAATGACTGTATGTCAGCAATATTAAAATAATAAACAATAAACACTAGACATTATAAACGATCCCAACAGTTGTAGACTATACTTGGTCATAAATCACTGAAAAGTGAGTCAATACTCATTTATTTTATTCCATTGACTGAACTCCGATTGAAATTCTGCTTTGGTATAGAAAGAAGGTATTAGTTCCCGTGATTCCAATCTGGCAAGGATGGAACATTGTTTAGGTGGTTGTCCAACCACAGCAGTAGTTGCCTCATCAACAAGTTGAACAGAGCGCTCAACCGATTGTGTGTGGCATGGAAATTCGGGAAAGTGGAAGTATTCTATTTTTCTGTTGACATTCATTTCTCTATTGCAGTGTTTTCCGGATTTCCTAGAGCACGATATACTTCCGAGAGTTGGTTATCATTCCCAGTAAGATGAGTTCTGGATATCCAAAGAAGGATGCTTTCTGGATATCCAAATAATCTATTTCATTATTATTAGCTGGTCGATAACTGCCTTAAAGTTTTCCGGTAGGTAACGCTAGATCTGGACATTGTACGCCAGAGATACATAGAACCATATTTGCGCGAGGGTTTCATCTTGATGTAAAAACACTCCAGGCCAGAGATTGAGAGCAATTATACTCCATCATTGTCCAAGAATAATTTCAAACAAATACTTTTGATCACTGCTAAGATTATTTGCTGTGACTTGCAGAATATCAACTTCAATTCTCTCAAACAAAATTACTGGGAGTTGATCGCAGTATGCCATGGACTTTGCCGACTGGCCCTGTAAATGCCCGTGGACCTGCAGTGACACTGTTGAGACGCTCCATTAGATTTCGAATGGCAATTCATTTGAATGCAATTGGCAGACACACCACTGTCTTTATTGCAAAATTGCAATCCTACAGACGTAGAATTCGCAATATTGTTGTTATTGTTCTTTATTTTTGGCGTAATCTAGGTGTCATGTAACACTCCAGATAGATAACCACAGCTAATCGAATCCTAACCGGCACTTGGAAGCATGTCCGTGCTCCAGGACTACGTAGTCTTGAGATCGAGAAATGAATGTCAACAGAAAAACAGAATACGTGAATTTCCTATTCCAGAACTTAACTTTGCTGCAAATGATTACATCGATCTGATTGATTGGCAAAACGTAATAGTTACAGAACCACCGGTCATTTCCACACTTTCCAAAGCTGACCTTGAAGAATTTATCCCCAATGAGTGTGTGCCAACATTTCACTTTTCCGAATTTCCATGCCACACACAATCGGTTGAGCGCTCTGTCCAACTTGTTGATGAGGCATCTACTGCTGTGGTTGGACAAACATCTTAGCAATGTTCCATCCTTGCCAGATTAGAATCACGGGAACTAATACTTTCCTTCTTATATCAAAGCAGAACTTCAATCGAAGTTCAATCAATAGAATAAAATAAATGAGTATTGAGCATTGACTCAGTTTTTAATGAGTAGTGACATAGTCTACAACGGTTGGGATTGCCTAAAATGTTGAGTGTTTATTGTTTGTTTAATATTGCTGACATAGAGTAATTTTGATAATTTTCATTTGCAAGATCATTAAATAGCCTACGTCATAATTAAATGCTTAAACACTAGTAAATAATTAGCGCATTCCTTTTAAAAAATGTTGTAATTTTTTAATTCGACAATTTTTTCAACTGTAAAATTCTAAAACTCGGTGGGGCAAATCTTGGAGAACGAATTTTAAAGAAATATTTGAAATGATAACTAACTGCACCAAAAGGCAGCGAGTTATCACTATTACGTTGAGGATCTAGAATTTTTGCTTTTTTCACTCCACCCTACTACACAGGATCTATTTGTGGGCTATTGTTTTAGCGTAGTATGAATATTTCATGAATGTTCATGAGATTTAGGCTTTTGTTGACCAGTTGTTGCTTTCTTTTGATGCAGTTGTGGTTAGCGCTGTTAGACCCGTGCAGGGTCCAGATTACTCTACTGGCCAGAGACATGTCATTAATAGACTCTCTTGTTTTTTTTCGTCTGGCTGCAGAGGTCAGTTCCAACAATCACTTGTGAGTTTGACTTAAAAAAACATAATATTGAGGAGGTACAGGTATGGTACAGGGTGACATATTGTTGCCTTGCATCTCCTCTTTCCGTGAATGCTGTATGAAATTGGCAGTTGGGTGTACTCATTGGGAGATCTTGCTCACTTTTTGGTCTGATGTGCTATTATTGCATAAATGGTAAAGTAGGCCTGGATTTCGGGTATTGGAACTGATATTTATTACATTACCTTACTGCGCTGTTTATAACAAACAAACCATGTCATAAAGTAATTCATAGCCTAAATTGCATTCGAAAAAGTATCTAATTGAGTGATACTCTAAACCCAGCCGTAACAAACCAGTGAAACTCTCAATATTTATATTTTATTTGAATTTAGTCTCTCAACCTCTTCAATTTTTACCCTTCGTCACTCAGTCTGACTGTGCTGAAGTTGAGTTTGTGGTCTGTTATGTGTGTTGTATATGACGTTGTTTCATTATTTTGATGTGTTTTTTTAAATTTGCAGCTGATACCGGCAAATCAAGTAAGTATGCATTTGTATATTTATCAAGGTATTGTCGTGCTACCCCCCTGGGCGCCTGTCCTAGCTCTACCAAAGTCGGGCTATGCTTATCTCTTCTTCTTCGTCTTCGGTATAGGACCTCCCCTGGGCGGGGTAAATAGGGTCATGGCCAGGTTGGAGGAAAGCGGCGGAGGCGTACCGGGAATCAGCCGGGTGGAAGACCAATCCACCTAAACTCTCATATAACGGAGTGCTTAATGACTCCCTTAATTGCTGGGGTCCATTCCCACATGATCATACCAGGATGGTTTAGGCGAGCGGGAGGGACTTTGGTTGTCCGCGGTTTCCGGTCTGGAAACGAAAGATTGGTCAGATCTACCTGAGTTCTTTGTTACCCTCTCACGACTATTTCTCTTATTCAGGGCCGCATGTATTATAGTCTCCGCTGCTGCAGCTGCATCATCTCCTTCTGTAAATGTGCAGAGCTACTAGGACTGAACTCCGATGTTTCTAGTGCATCAACTTCTTCTTCTTCTTCGACTATCTTACCACCTACTTCAATGGTCTCTAGTCTTCCCCTTTCCTGGTTTGGGGTGGTCCTATCTGAAACAACACCTTCTCATGGCGTAGCCAATAACACAGGTTTATTCAAGTTTGACAGGTCCATCTCATTGATGGTGGTTTAACATACAAAAACTGCAGATAGCATTCAATAAGAATTGACAGGAAATAAAAGAATTACGTGACTTATACAATTTCACAATGCGCAAGGTTTCTGCTTATTCTTTGATTATCAGTGATCTTTAAAGCCACTAAACTAAAATAGATAATCTTGAATCTAATTAATTATACAAGTTTAATTCACAAATGTGCGCCTTATTCTTCCCGCTTTCTAACTCTTGTCACGGGGCCGTCTTCGTCAACACAAATGACGCTCTACAAATCACCAGTTTCGGTCGGGAATACCAATTATTACTGACACTTATTCTGTGCCTAATTAAACGTCAAATTCTACGTGTAGAACCTAAAATTACACTCTTTTTAGAACCAAACAATCAGATTCTTTTCCTCAAAACCCACGATCACACACAACAAAATGTCGACCTTCTGTCTCAGACGCGTCCTTCTCGCAAAGATCATAAATCTACAAGAGCCCAATATCTCTATTCATGCTTAGCGCAATAGATTGGCCGCAGGTTAATCTATTCCTGTCCTAGTAGGACGCTATATAAAAATTGGGAGGACCAGGGTCTTCACAGTATTTACTTGACACATTTAAAAAATCTTTAAAGCAATAAATGGAACCAAATGCAATTTATAACACATACGAAACTACGTGCATGTACAAGAATATCAAGCTTTTGATGACATAATAATAATAATTATGCCAAATCCTATCTGTCTAACTGTATTCTTATTCGTCTTATTATTATTATTATCATAGTTGTAAAAAACGGTTTTTTCGTTTTTAATTTTTTTTCCAAAAACGTGTTTTTTTAGTTTTTTATTTTTCGTTACTTTTTTCCGTTTTTTTTCTTTTTATGTAACTTTATTTATTTATTTACTGTCTGTTACTATTTGTTTAATTTTATTTTTGTCTGATATCCCTTACGTTGTCTCCGTCCTTTCAAGGATTCATCTAATTTACGTCACTATTTAGTGTCACCAGTTGAGAAATAAACAGCACACTACAGGAAATAAAATTGATAAAAGTTACTTGAATTTCTAAGTTATCCAAAATGCGAAATGTTGTCTTTGTACTCAGTAATCTGATTGACTGATAAACTGATCGCGGATATTACTCCATATCAAGTTCTTTTATAAGTCAGAATAATTGTAAGTAGACCTACAACTTTTAGTTAAGAACAATCTATAGGCCTACTTACAAATTTTAGTTTTTAATTGCTTTATGTCAGCATGGATTTATGTGGCCTTATGTATACAATTTAACTTGAAAGATTTCAATATTTTTAATTTCTCAATTTCTTTTTAAACCATACTTATGAGAAAGAAAATAATTGTTGTAGATTACTGTTTTACTTGGTGTTTACTAATAAAGTTATGTTATTTGCTGATTAAAATTAAATTGTGTAAACAAGGTTTTTAATTTTAAAATGTGGTAAAAGATGTAGCAAAGACAAATTTCTTTCTTTCCCTTTTGTTTCTCGTTTTTTCGTTTCTTATTTTTTTCAATAAAACGACGTTTTTCCGTTTTTTATTTCTATTTTACCGTTTTTTAACAACTATGATTATTGTTATTATTATCATTATTATTATTATTATTATTTATTATTATTATTATTATTATTTATTATTATTATTATTATTTTTATTTTTTTATTTTTCGCCTGAGGTAGAAAAGATCCCTCAGGCTCTAAGAAACTAAACTACTGTGTCAAAGGTTCTCGTCCCCATCGTGCTGATCAAAAGTGCCTCTGAATGCCAGAACCTTCAACGTCTACTTTGCCACCAAATCGACGAAGGAGAACTGTTACAATCTCTGTAGTTACTCGTAATGTTGCAGCAGCTCTAGATCGCACCAAAACCAGCAGCAGGAAGGCCTCTCACATTTTGTCTGCTCTTGCAGTAGGCTCTCCAATCTACAATGAGTCCTGAAAATGGGACCCTTTTGGTAATATGAAAATAAACTAGTAAATGCTCATCGATTTTTAAAATTCCAAGATCATTTTAATCCAGACGAGCGCGCCATTGGCCAATAGCAGCATCGATAGCCAGCTGATCAAATTCATCCCAGGCATTAACAATACGCGCACGGAGTTCTTCAATGTCCCTGATCTTTGTCCTGTAAACCTTCTGTTGCATTAGTCCCCAAATCTTGTAATCAACGGGATTTAAGTCTGGGCTGTTTGGCGGCCAAAGATTAGGAGGTATGAAATCCGGAGTGTTCTATGTCAGCAGTTCAACAGTTTCACGAGCTCGGTGAGCTGGAGCGCCATCTTGTTGAAATGTGTAATAATCCGAATATTCGCGGATATCAGGCAACAACTTTTCCAACAGCAAACAATCCCGGTAATAAGCTCCATTTATTTTCACCTCTGGTTCTCTTAAATGGATTTCTGTTCTACCAACCGAAACCATGACTGACCGCCATTTTCTGACCGTATTGTTTTTACAATTTGCTTTCAAGACGTCATTATGACGTAATTTTTTTAACTGGGCCGTTCATAAATTACCAATTTTTGATAATTATGTCAGGATTAAAATGGTCTTGGAATTTTAAAAATCGAATTTTAAAAATCGATGAACATTTACTAGTTTTTTTTTGTATTACCATAAGGGGTTCCTTTTTTCAGCACACAGTGTATATGCAGCACCAGCTGGTGAGCTGATGATCAGTCCTTCAGCGATCCACCGAGCTAGGAAAGATAACCGTGCAGCCCTAGCAGCAGAGATTCGCGAATCCTTCGATCCGAAGATTCCTCTTACTCTTCACTGGGACGGCAAGATCATGCCAGATGATACAGACCCAGAACGAGGGTGTGTTGATCGCCTCCCAATAATGGTATCTGGCAAGGACGTGACCAAGCTATTAGCCATCCCCAAACTCCAATCTGGGAGAGCTGCCGTCATTTCAGATGCATGTTTGGCCGAGATCAGAAGTTGAAGATTGGAAGACAGAATCGTCACCATGTGTTTTGACACAACGGCAATTGTTCTGGAAAAGGTGTTTTCACTGCATAGTTCTGCAAGGTCTCCAAAATTGCAACTCTTTTGTCATTTCCGTTACTTTTGGCCGCAAATCGATCAAGCACAGCAATGGAGGATAAAGAAGCAGCACAGCGTGTCACAGAATTCCGAGACAATGTCATTACCTTTGCATTGCAGCAACCGAGCTACATGCGTAACAATCAGGAATCTGATGAACCTCTAAAGAGGCTTTCTCCGATACATAATCCACCTACAAAGCACTACCCGACTTCTTCACCACTTCAGCCACCAAAGTATTCCAGATCCTCGGATTGGATGACTCTTTTTCTTGATCGAGACCCGCAACAGTGGTAGTCAGAACAATCATACAGTGAGGCAAGACACATCATATCCGCCCTAAGAGTGACGAACAATTTGGCGGAGAAAGGAGTGGCTCTGATGCAGTCATTCAATGAAGCCCTGGTCAGAAATGAGGAAGAAAAACAGTTTGTTCTGCAAATGGTCGAGTATCATCGAAACAAATTCCCCAAAGCACTAAAGGGAACAAGTAAATGCCAAATAACTGACAGAATTTCCTTCGATTTTGCCTTAAATCTTATGTTTAGGTACTGAAATTTGTTTTTCTATCATTGAAAATTGCAATGTATCACGTTGGTCTCTATGTGATAATTCTTCCGAGGCTTTGAGCAAGTTCTGAATCTTTTCCGATTTTCATCTGATTTGGCAAATGACAATGTTTCTCAAGGTGGAACACAGAAACAACCTGGCCGATATTAATTTTGAAACTTCAATTTTTAGGACGCACCCTAATATATATATATATATATATATATATATATATATAGTTCTGGGACACCCTAATATATATATATATATATATATATAGGGTGTCCCAGAAATATTTTTTTGAAAAATTTTTATGCAGTCACTCTAAAAGTTTCTTTATGGTCCCATAGTACGGTGGCCCAAAATAACAAAAGTTGGAAATGTTTAGCTCCACAAGGCTGCCCTTGTTACACATGAAAAGATAACCCTGTATGCAAAAATTTGGACAGATTGAACTATGTTTAGAGGTCGCGCCTTTTGCACACTTTTACATTATATAGTATGAAGCGTAAAAAGACATGTATCATTTTGAATAGCAAGGTAGTTACTATTTTGAACGTTGAACAGCCTAATAAAATATATATCGCAGTGTTACTGCTTAGTCAGAGTGCATTAAATGCAAATAATTTGTAACGCAATATAATTTTTTACTATGAAAGTAGTTTTCCAGTCTGTATAAATAACCGTCATTGAAGTGCCGGAAAACGCGGAAACCGCGATTATTTCATTTTGCTCTTGTCGGAAAAGAAATCATTGTGTGATGACTGGAGGCAAGTTGCAGCAGGTATTGTGTCTGTGACTCATCCTTAGTTACGTGACAGAATTAACCAATTTCAACAATTATTGGCTGAGATCTGATCATTTTTCTTCGATTTTTGTTAGATTTTGTTTCTTATGACCTTGAAATGACCTTGAACGACCCTGAATTTAGTATTTATATTTTAATCAAAATATAGCTCTCATCGAGATAAATAAACAGTAAAAAGTTCATCTAAATTGGACTCCTCATTAATTTGTTGTGATAAAAAGAGTAAATCGACAATGGAACCAAGATCCAAAACCCAAGCATGCGGTTTTTGCGATTTCTACAAAAAAGTGTCAAAATGGCGCGACCTCTAAACATGCTCAGATCTCTTCAATTTTTTCACCACATAGTCTTCTTGTCAAGTGGAACAAGGGCAGCCTTGTGGAGCAGCATGTTTCAACAAAAATTATTTCCCCGTGTAAGTTTGGGCCACACTATCCCATAGTAATACCTGAAAAATGTTATGACATATAAAAAATATTTAGGGGTCCCCCAAGACACTTACATTTCCCCCATATTGGCATAATTTGCGCCTGACGTGTCCAATTTCTAAACGCTTTCAGATACCAACCTTTGATCCCACGATAACATATTTAATACCATTGGAAAGCTCTTAAATAGTATAATCTACAAGTTTGTAACTTTATTAGATACAATCCGACATGTAAGTACTGTTTTAAGATCAACTAATGCAAAATTGAACAAAACTCGAGATTTTCGGACTTTAAAAAATCCTTACTCCCTTTTCTCGGGTCCAATTAACACACTTTTCGTGCCAATTTAAACGTAAATTCAGTTGAACCAAAAATTCATTTTTTAAACCCAAACTCAGTTTTTTCCCTCAAAAAGACAAAAAAAAATTGGGCCTTTCTTCCAACGGTCCTTTCTGAAAGATCTAAAACATAAACTAAAAAGAATATCTCTATTATTTACGAATAAGGGCCCGCTTAAATCTTTCCTTCCTGTAGGCGTTTAAAAACAAATTTAAAAAATTTTAAACAATAAAGGGAACCAAATCTTTATAAACTCAAACTACGTGAGACAAAATTAAACTTTTAGACAAAAATAATTTTCCAAACCACGTCAACTGTATTCTTTTCGTCTTTTAAAATCATATTTAAAAAATTTTTTCTTTTTTTTTTTTTCCAAAAACGGTTTTTTTATTTTTTATTTTTCGTTACTTTTTTCCTTTTTTTCTTTTTATGAACTTTTTTTATTTTTTTACTGTCTGTTACTATTTTTTAATTTTATTTTTGCCAACCCCTTATTGTCTCCTTTTCAAATTCTCTAATTTTATATTTTGTAATTTAAAATCCCCTCAAAAAAAATTGTAAAATTTTTAATTTTGTTACCTCGTTTTCTTTGTCTATTTATTACATAAACTTTTTGGGAATTTATCCATATCAAGTTCTTTTTAAAATCAGAATAATTTAATCCCTAAAACTTTTAGTTAAGAAAATTTAAGGGCCATTTAAAATTTTTTATTTTTAATTCTTTTTTCAATATTTTGTCCTTAGTAACTTTTAATTTGAAAATTTTTCAATATTTTTAATTTCTTTTTTTTTAAACCAACTTTAGAAAGAAAATTTGGAAATTACGTTTTATTGGGTTTTAAAAAAAAAGATGTTTTTTGGGATTAAAATTAAATTTTTAAAAAGGTTTTTTTTAAAAATTTAAAAAATAGAAAGAAAATTTCTTTCTTTCCCTTTTGTTTTCTTTTTTTTTTTTATTTTTTTAAAACGTTTTTTCCCTTTTTTATTTTATTTTCCTTTTTTAAAAACCTATTTAGTTTTTTACAATTATTATTATTATTTTTTATTATTATTATTTTATTATTATTTTTATTATTATTATTATTTTATTTTTTTTTTTGTGGCCCCTCAGGCCTAAGAAACTAAACTACTGTGTCAAAGGTTCTCGTCCCCATCGTGCTGATCAAAAGTGCCTCTGAATGCCAGAACCTTCAACGTCTTTTTGCCACCAAACACGAAGGAAACTTTACAATCTCTTAGTTACTCGTAATATTGCAGCAACAAGATCGCACCAAAACCAGCAGCAGGAAGGCCTCACATTTTGAAATGTCTTGCAGTAGGCTCTCCAATCTACAATGAGTCCTGAAAATGGGACCCTTTTGGTAATATGAAAATAAACTAGTAAATGCTCATCGATTTTTAAAATTCCAAGATCCAAGACGAGCGCGCCATTGGCCAATAGCAGCATCGATAACCAGCTGATCAAATTCATCCCAGGCATTAACAATACGCTTCAATGTCTCTGATCTTTGTCCTGTAAACCTTCTATTGCATTAGTCTCCCAAATCTTGTAATCAACGGGATTAAAGTTCGGGCTGTTTGGCAGTCAAAGATTAGGAGGCATGAAATCCAGAGTATCCTTTGTCTGCAGTTCAACAGTTTCACGAGCTCGAATGGGCTGGAGCATAATCTTGTCGGTACCTGCAATCGAACGATATTTTCTGATATCACGACAGCAAGCGATCCTGGTAATAAGCTTCATTTATTTTTCACCTCTGAATCTGTGATGATTTCTGTTCTATGAAGCTTGCGGCCAGCCGCCATTTTGTGACCCGTATTGTTTTTGGTTCTTTCAATACGACATTATGACATAATTGTTTTAACTGGGACGTTCGCAGAATTGCAATTTTCGATAATTATGTCAGGATTGAAATGGTCTTGGGTGTTTAAAATCGATGAATATTTATTACTAGTCTTTTTTTGTATTACCATAAGGGGTTCTTTTTCAGCACACAGTGTATATGCAGCACCAGCTGGTGAGCTGATGATCAGTCCTTCAGCGATCCACCGAGCTAGGAGAAGATAACCGTGCAGAACTAGCAGCAAAGATTAACGAATCCTTCGATCCGAAGATTCCTCTTACTCTTCACTGGGACGGCAAGTGCCAGATGATACAGACCCAGAACGAGGGCCGAGATGATCGCCTTCCAATAATGGTATCTAGCAAGGACGTGACCAAGCTATTAGCCATCCCCAAACTCCAATCCGGGACAGCTGCCGTCATTTCAGATGCATGTTTGGCCGAAATCAGAAGTTGGGGATTGGAAGACAGAATCTTGACCATGTGTTTTGACATCACGTGTCGGCAATTGTTCTGGAAAAGGTGTTTTTCACTGCATGAGTTCTGCAAAGTCTCCAAAATTGCAACTCTTTTGTCATTTCCGTTACTTTTGGCCGCAAATCGATCAAGCACAGCAATGGAGGATAAAGAAGCAGCACAGCGTGTCACAGAATTCCGAGACAATGTCATTACCTTTGCATTGCAGCAACCGAGCTACATGCGTAACAATCAGGAATCTGATGAACCTCTAAAGAGGCTTTCTCCGATACATAATCACCTACAAAGAACTGCCATTTCTTCAGCCACCAAAAAATATTCCAGATCCTCGGATTGAATTACTCTTTTCTTGATCGAGACCCGCAACAGGTAGTCAGAACAATCATACAGTGAGGCAAGACACATCATATCCGCCCTAAGAGTGACGAACAATTTGGCGGAGAAAGGAGTGGCTCTGATGCAGTCATTCAATGAAGCCCTGGTCAGAAATGAGGAAGAAAAACAGTTTGTTCTGCAAATGGTCGAGTATCATCGAAACAAATTCCCCAAAGCACTAAAGGGAATAAATAAATGCCAAAAAACTGACAGAATTTCCTTTCGATTTTGCCTTAAATTTTATGTTTAGGTACTGAAATTTGTTTTTCTATCATTGAAAATTACAATGTATTAACATTGGTCTCTATGTGATAATTCTTCCGAGGCTTTGAGCAAGTTCTAAATCTTTTTCCGATTTTCATCTTATTTGGCAAATGACAATGTTTCTCAAGGTGGAACACAAAAACAACCTGGCCGATATTAATTTTGAAACTTCAATTTTTAGACGCACCTAATAATATATATATATATATATATATATATATATATATTTGTGGGACACCTAATATATATATATATATATATATATTAGTGTCCCAGAAATATTTTTTGGAATATTTTTATGAAGTCACTCTTAAAAAGTTTCTTTATGGTCCCATGAGTACGGTGGCCCAAAATAACAAAAGTTGGAAATGTTTAGCTCCACAAGGCTGCCCTTGTTACACATGAAAAGATAACCCTGTATGCAAAAATTTGGACAGATTGAACTATGTTTAGAGGTCGCGCCTTTTGCACACTTTTACATTATATAGTATGAAGCGTAAAAAGACATGTATCATTTTGAATAGCAAGGTAGTTACTATTTTGAACGTTGAACAGCCTAATAAAAATATATATCGCAGTGTTACTGCTTAGTCAGAGTGCATTAAATGCAAATAATTTGTAACGCAATATAATTTTTTACTATGAAAAGTAGTTTTCCAGTCTGCATAAATAACCGTCATTGAAGTGCCGGAAAACGCGAAAACCGCGATTATTTCATTTTGCTCTTGTCGGAAAAGAAATCATTGTGTGATGACTGGAGGCAAGTTGCAGTAGGTATTGTGTCTGTGACTCATCCTTAGTTACGCGACAGAATTAACCAATTTCAACAATTATTGGCTGAGATCTGATCATTTTTCTTCGATTTTTGTTAGATTTTGTTTCTTATGACCTTGAAATGACCTTTGAACGACCCTGAATTTAGTATTTATATTTTAATCAAAATATAGCTCTCATCGAGATAAATAAACAGTAAAAAGTTCATCTAAATTGGACTCCTCATTAATTTGTTGTGATAAAAAGAGTAAATCGACAATGGAACCAAGATCCAAAACCCAAGCATGCGGTTTTTGCGATTTCTACAAAAAGTGTCAAAATGGCGCGACCTCTAAACATGCTCAGATCTCTTCAATTTTTTCACCACATAGTCTTCTTGTCCAAGTGGAACAAGGGCAGCCTTGTGGAGCAGCATGTTTCAACAAAAATTTTTTCCCCGTGTAAGTTTGGGCCACACTATCCCATAGTAATACCTGAAAAATGTTATGACATATAAAAAATATTTAGGGGTCCCCCAAGACACTTACATTTCCCCCATATTGGCATAATTTGCGCCTGACGTGTCCAATTTCTAAACGCTTTCAGATACCAACCTTTGATCCCATGATAACATATTTAATACCATTGGAAAGCTCTTAAATAGTATAATCTACAAGTTTGTAACTTTATTAGATACAATCCGATACGTAAGTACTGTTTTAAGATCAACTAATGCAAAATTGAACAAAACTCGAGATTTTCGGACTTTTGCAATATCAGTCATTACCACTAATTGCTAGGAGTAGTTATTATTACAAATCTTTGATAATGCAACAGGCCATGGTTTCAGCTCCTCCATACCTTCATCTGCTTATTCGTAATCACTTCCTTCATATTCAGGTGCTTATTCTTCAGTTCTACAATCTACACTCTACTCGCAATCGTAAACTCGAGATTTCTATAGAGCGCCCACAAAGCGAAATTGCGGGAACCAACTTATTCGCAGGCGCTTAATCAAAACAGAATCGACAGGCAGGTGGTCAAGATCCAGAGAGTCAGGCAGGCAGACAGTCAGACGGCTAAGGTGGATGATGCTTGGAGTTTAAATGGCGAGGGAGGTGAGGGGAGAGAAGGAGTCGGATCGGGATAGGCTTTGTGAAAAAGCAGTGTTTTCAGTTTTGAGTGGAAGACCTGTGGAGAGATAGCAAGAGGTGAGGTTATTGGAGAGTTCCTGAGTTGGATCCGGTACGTATTTGTTGCAACCCTGGTGGGAGTTTGTTCCAAAGAGGCGGTACTGCTATGGCTATGGGCCGATTTACAATTCTACATGTCTGCATGCAAGATTGTCACCATTGCTCTTAGAAAAGTCATGCCAATGTTTTTCGAGAACTTGTAGAAGAAACCTCGTTCTTCATTATTGTTGAATTGAAATTCTGTATCAGAGCTACGCCACGTTCAGCACTGTTATTCACACAGGTCAAGTTATTAGCAAACTCATATGCGATCTTATATGAATGGCCTTCCGGCCACTCTTCAACTGGAATATCAAGAAAACTGTCGTCGATGGCGGTACTTCGGAACAAGCTTCAAGAAATAGATAATTCCGCTAATCAACGGGGAAGAGACTGATCGAACCAGGTGCAATCTTCGAGCATATCTCATTGTCGAGATAAACTGCTTCAGTAGACAGATGCTGAGAGAACAGAGAGATGGTCGATGGCTCTTGGCTTAGGTAGGCTACCAAGAATGACGCTGCATCATCTTCAGTCCTGTGGATTGCAGAGCGGCAACATCATAGTCATGCAGCCTTTGGATTAGTTGATTGTCATTGATGGGTGCATCAGCAGCGACTCCACATGAGAACCACGATTGGATGTAGATGTTAACAACAAATCTGTTAAATCGTTGGATGCCCTGTAATTCACGGGCCGTCAACTGGATAACCAATCGTTTCCATCGCAAAGCAATTCAATCTTCATCGAGTATATTGCCTTTGCTATCCAACACGCTCTGTGAAGGGTACCAGGCTTGCAAACCGCTGCTGAACTCCTCAATCCAAACATGGATGCTGCGAGTTGGAGAAATTCTCGATAATCATCTCGAGGATGGCCACGTTGAAACTGTTCAGTAATGAACTCCTTCAATTCGTCTGACACAGACATCAATATAGCATTGGTCGAGGCTTTGGTTGACGGTTGACCAGGTCGGAACATTTCTCTTTAAATCGCTTGAAGAGCAGAATGTCAGGCCAAGGTGATGGACAAACTTTACCGATGCGAATGCGTCAGACAACAGGACTTCAAACATGTTATGTCAAAAAGCCATCTACAGCAGATTACGACCGATGGCTGTCTCTAGAAGGGTGCAGGCCCCAACTCTGACTGTTTTTGAGGCCGTTGTGTCAAAGCACGTGCCGATTACAAATGCATCGCACTGCCACGACTTCAAAAGGTCCAGAACTGCTACATGTCCTGACCCAGAGACCAACTTTGGCACACCCAGAAGTTTGGTATTTCCATCAACTAGAGAAGAAATGAGGACTGGCAATCTGTCCACTTTGCCCGTGTCTACTCCAGTGATGTCAGGTAGCAGCTTGCAATCCCAGTGCATGACAGATTTTCAGGCTCGAAAGTCATCCTTGGTTTGTTCGGCAGTTTCACTGCGAACAGATCTTGATTCTGCATGTTTTCTGTCTTCTTCACACTTTAAACTGTATTCACATAGACAACAAGGCTATATGTTTGTAGATTCTACTATCTAAGAGCTTTCTAAAGATACTAGGCATGTTATTATGGGATCAAAGTGTGATCCTGCGAAAATGGTCAAACTCAGAAATGTCACGCGTAATTTAGGACAAATTGCACTAATTCTATGAGCCTTGGGGGACCCCTAAATATTTTTTAAATGTCATAAAATTTGGAAGGTATTATTATCGGACCATAAAGAAACTTTTTAGAGGGACTGCGTTAAAAGTTTCATCAATTATTGTTTTTCAATGCTATCATGGGACACCCTAATATATATATAATATATATAATATATATATAATAGGGTGGAGTGAAAAAATTAAGTTAACATTTCAGAATCGGCAGGGTGTGCAAAAGTTGTGTAATGTGCAAAGTGTGCATAGTAGCCTGGGGCAAAATAATATTGGATTTAATTAACTTCTTTTGGTACCCCAAGGCCAGCCAAACAGCGAGAAATGCCTACATTTTGCATAAACGTCTTGAGTTTTGTTAAACTTACAATGTTGTGTTTTTCACTAATGTGATTTTATTATGGCTATGTCTTTTGTTAGTACATTGAAGCAGCAATCGACTATGCAAAGAAAGTGGTATCGTTATGCTGTTCTTTCCACCGCATACCTATCATAAGCTACAGCCTAACATGGTGGATTATTTTTAAGGTGTAATTACAACAATTGTTCTGTTACAATTTAGCATTGAAACAAAATTTAAATTTTTTAACTTTCCTCAATATTGTTACAACATGCCCCTGCTCATGTTACAACTTACCCCGTTAGTGGGGTAACTTGTAACACCCGGCGATGCTCATTATTTTGATGGTATCCGCTCTATTTAGACCTGGGAGTCACTTTGGTTCGCCAATCTGACCCCACTTGACCCTAAAGTGACTTGAGGTCGACTTGAAGTCGACAACTTGGAGTCAAAACGATTAGGCCCTACGTACCGCTAATAATAAAAAATGTCATGCCAATTTGCCTGGCAAGCATTAATTTCTTATACTAATGAGTAATGAGATCTCGACACCTGATGAATAAAATTGTTTATTAGGCCTATTTTATGCTGTTTGTGTTTGTGCTTGAACAGTTTTGTAATGCTCTAATGGGCTAACAGAAGAATCTGCAGCGGACTGCATGGTGGCACTGAATGGCGTATTATAATGACACATTTTAATTATGTTGTCATAATTATTTGGCCACTAACGTCATTCAAATAGCAAAGCACGCTTATCATCCCACAGTACTACCACTCCACGACAATAAAGACGATCATTGTCCAATACAACAGTTTTCCCGTCTGTAAACGACTAATGCAGTGCACCAAAGTAGCGCCAAACGATCTATTGATTACTACGAGATCCAGATTTCTTTGCGTCGAATTCACTGACGACTAAAAGTTCATTGATTTGTGCGCGTTCAGCTCTTGATAAGGCAGACGTGCTAGCATTTTTATTAACACTTCGATTCGCCTTTTTATTAAACGTACGTGTGACGCTTTAACATATAATAATTCATGATATAGATAAATCGACACCGATAAAAAAATAAGTAGGTCTAGGTAACTGCTTAGCCCAACCGCCGGAACCGGCTTTGATAACACAAAATAATATCGCAGTACCGTTCTCTGAGTTTTTGAATAGGCCTATCTCTTCTTAGTAAGTTCTTACTCTTTCAAATGAGATGAAAAATCAACTTTTATCTTCAACACTTCAATTCAATGTACATCGTCAACATAAATCAACTATAATTATTTCTTAATACTTCACTCTCAATATAGCCTACAGCTTTATCTACTGTATTAAGACAAACTGCATTATTCAAATCGACTCTATTCAGCAATTTCTAACCTTTCCAGCGCTATTAGTAGCCTACGTGCTCAGTACAAGCTATATTCAGTCAATGTTCACATAAGACAAGCGGCGCTGACCGCCCGCTCAACTAGATCATGTTTATATATACATAGGCCTACAGGTGTATTGCCATGACACAACCCTAACACACTATAGGTCTTAAAAACGCTTGTTCACACTAAAAACACTATACAACTGCTTAAACGCCGCCGTGGTCTTACGATCATTAGTGTGGCGAGATAAATTTAGATTTTTGTGTGTCCCAAGTCGGTTTAAGTCGACTTGTGTAGAAAACAACTTGAAGTCACTTTTATGTACAAATTCGCCTTGGGGGTCAGTTGCGCTAAGCAGAAACGACTCGACTCGACTTTGGATGCCCAAGTCGACTGGGGTCGACTTATTGGGGTCGACTCCCAGGTCTAGCTCTATTTGATATGCAAACTACTTAATACTTTTTCATTATATAGCTAACATGTTAGGCTATAGTTTGATGTAAAAAGATTACAGTTACCCTTGTTATAAGTATCCAAAAACATGTGAAATTCGAAACGAAATTTGTTACATTCAACCCCAGTCTCCCCTAATATCCTCTTATGCACAGTAAAACTGAGGCTTCGTCTAATGATGGTATACGACTACGAGCAGCATCATTTGGAAAATTTAGCAGGGTCTGTCGAAATCGTTTTAGGGGTGGCCCGCTGCTTGAAATTAATTTCTTATATATAGGGTGTCCAATAAGTTCGTGAACGATTTTGCTTGCAGAAAGCAGAAAATTTATGTAACATACATTAATAATGCGTATGTCATTTGCAAGAGCTGTATGTCCCGAAACCAAAAAGTGTAAAAAGTGTGAGGTTTTTGCAACTAGGAAATGACGTCATCAATTTATGCTGAGAGGCTATTTTTAGCGAATTTTATGCAGTTCGCGATCGTTTTTCGTAAACAAACTCGGAAATGGGCAAAATAGCAGACGTTCAGTTACGCTCGAAAGCTGCTATTCTTGCTCAAGAAGGATATTCATATTCCGTTATAGGCCATAAATTAGGACGATCGAAAGGTTGGGTTGCAAAATGGGTTGAAAGAAGCAAGCAAGGCGAGTTAGGCGATCACGCACGATGCGGTCGACCAAAGATTTTGACACAGGTTGCTATTAAAATAGTAAAAAGGCGAAATACAGACGAGGATTTGGATTGAGACAGATAGAAAAATCTCTCAAGGCAGGTGGACTGAAGGGCAACAAAGAAACAATCAGAAATTACATGAAAGTGGAGTTGAAGTGGAGAAGTTGGAAACGCAGAAAGACGCCATTGCTAACAGACGCTCAGAAGAAAAAACGGTTGTTATTCGCGCGGCAGCATAGACATTGGAAATTCGAAGACTGGTCTAATGTTTTGGTTAGTGACGAATCGCCGTATCAAGTGTTCTATGTTCCAAACTCACGCAATGACACCGTTTGGGGTTCGCAAGAAGAAAATGTTCCTGTCGCCTCGCAGGTCAAGTTTAGTCCGACTGTTCTTGTGTGGGGAGGTATGACAGCCTCAGGATTAACGCGACTACATTTTGTACCTCAGCATACATCAATTAACTCGGAGTATTATATCAATAACATTTTAAAGAAGGAATTGAAACCAGTTTACGACAGACTGGACACTTCTGAAACGATCTCGAAACGACGACTATTCACTGACAACGCCGTTAACGTTTTCCAGCAGGATGGTGCGCGAGCACATACATCTGCTGTTTCGCGAGTATGGTTGAACGAAAATATTCCTAACTACATTGAAAACTGGCCTCCAAACTCTCCTGATCTCTCACCGATTGAAAATCTCTGGAGTATACTGTCAAGCAGTGTCTACAAAGATCCTGAACCAAAAACTCCTGCTCAGCTAAAACGTCGTTTGCGAAAAGCATAGAATTCGATATCGCTTGAAACTTTGCACAACCTCATCGAATCTTTGCCCAGACGAATGAAAGCTGTTATAGCCAGAACCCACAAAAGCCACGTCAGGGTGACCAGCTTATCACCGGGGCTATATCAAATCAATTCCGTTATAGCCAAACTCTTCTGTTCGTTCCGGTGCCAGGTCAAATTCCGGAGAGGTCAAGCCAAGCTGCGGTTGTGATCGGTGATGATGGTGGTCGTGTGGTGACGCATAAGTAGAATAAGGATAAGATAGCTTAAAGAGTTCGGTTTTCAGTCGTGAGTGGAAAGTAGCAGAGGAGAGGGCAAGCGGAGGGAGGTTAAATTAAGAGGTGAGGTAGGAGGATGTGCAAACTGGCGAAGGTCTTTTGGGACTCCGTTCTAAAGAGCAGGTGCAGCATAGACTAAGGAGCGGTTGCAGAATTTCAGACAGGATGAGACTGGAGGCCGAGATAGTGAAAGGTATGATGATCGAGTAGACCCGGGCGGTTGGATGGTGAGTTGCTGGCGAATGTAAGAGGGTTTAGAGCAGAGGTTCTTAACCTTTTCTGGCACACGACACACCTAAACCTACAACCAAATTTGGCGACACACCATGCAATCGTCATATGTGAATATCGTTAAAATTAGAAAATGGTTAAGTTAAACTACTTTATTTATTTAAAATTTTAAAGTGTTGACATTTTTCATGAATGAAAATGGTCATATTCAATGCTTTCTAGTTTCTAATGATTGTTAAATTCTAAATTCTACTTTTTTCAACTCTATGATTCTATGTCGTTTCTACAACTCTACGTTAACTTAGTAGCCTAATTAGTCAACCATGTAGTCTAGTTAAAGGAATTTCTTTTACTGGATTTTTCTTTGGATCATAATTATTAAGACAAGGATCCAAAGTGTTGGTAAGTCCAATACGTAAGCAAGCTGAAAAAACGGAACAATCTGGTCAGAGCCAGATTGTTCCGGTTTTTTTCTCTAAGTTGATTATCTGAGAAACCCTAGCCCAGATAAGTCAGAACTATGAAATGAAGCCAACTCTTTGATTGCAATGCTCACAAGTCTTTTGTAATGTTCTTTTTTATACACATTTGTCCAGAACTGAGTTCTTGAGGATTGCTTGAAGAATAGAATATAGATACACAGAGTGCTACGAATTCTCACAGCCTACGTCTGCTAAACTTGCGGCTAAAGAGATGCTAAACTGCTAAAGTCAGTGTATTGCAAGAATGACGGACGTTGGCCGATGTTGTGAGAATTCGCGACACACCAATTTCTCGCGACACGCCACCGACACACCATCTTACGCGACACACTGCCGGTCGATTCGCGACACACTAGTGTGTCGCGACACACCTGTTAAGAACCTCTGGTTTAGAGGTTTGAAAGGCGTTGTGGGTAAGTGATATAATAATTATTTATAATGGATGCGCTGAGGGACTTTAAGCCAATGAAGTGATTTGAGAACAGGGCCCACAGGGTTATGTGGTGGTGTTCCGGAGTTTTGTTGACAGCGCGGGGTAGAGCGTTCTGCACTGTTGGCAGGCGTTTCATTTGAGAAGAGTCGATGTTGTAAAAAGGGAGTTACAGTGGTCGAGTTTGGAATGAACAATTGAAGTGACTATAATGTGCACGCGGTCAAGTATTGTTTCCTCTCCTGTCTTCCGTCAGGAAATGATAAGACTGACGGAAGACAGGAGACGCTGGAGGAATATTGTTCATGATGCGGCCGACCCTCGAAACGAGGATGGCTGAGAACAGAACAGGTCAAGTATTGGGCGCAATCGACGAAGGTTGCGAGATAGCTGGGTGATGTGATCGGAAAAGGTAAGGTTCTTGTCGAAGATGATTCCATGATTGCGAACAGGAGAAGAGGTACGGCAGAAGTGAGATCTGTTCGACAAAGGTTGGGAGGATAGGCTAGTTTGTTTAATTCCTAGCGGATTCCAATAATGAGGAATTCTGTTTTTCAAGAGTTAAGACAGAAGGTTGGCGGTCATCCAGGTTGAAATCTGGGTGATGGTGTTGCGTAAGTGATTTAGTGCATCTGGAAGGGAGTGAGGGGAGAAAGATATACGAAGAGTTGTGTGTCGTAGGCATAGAGGTGATGTTCAGCAGAGGATGAGGAAATGAGTTTGCTGAGTGGGGAGGACCGGGAGGTTTAAAGAATGAACAACAGAGAACCGAGAATAGAACCTTGAGGAACACGACAGGTGAGTGTGTGCGGATTAGATTATTGACCAGCAGCATTGACAGTAAAGGAAAGATATGATATAAACCACCAGATGGTGTTGGATGGTGTTGGACTGTTAGTTTACCTAATATTAAAACAGGTACCTAAGTTATTATAACTTTATAACTTAAAAATATTTCCTCTTTTCATTTGCAATTTTTAATTTCTTAGCCTTTCAGCGCTGTACGCACTTGTGTAAGGGCGTACGCCTAGCGGCGCCCCTGCATTGAAGACTGAAACGCATCTCTAGATTCGGTCACGTCTCTGGCTATATGCTGGGCGTGCTGCACTGGCTGAGGGAGCCAGTGTAACACGCCCAGCATATAGCCAGAGACGTGACCGAATGACGAATGTCTGGGGCCCAGCAACGACTGACGTACAGGATCGGTGCTTTGGCCTGGCGGTGCTTGCTGGGCCTAGCCTCTGTCTACCATCGTGAGCTCTGCTGCCCTACCCTGGGTGTCTGAGGTCGTTGCTCAACTGAACTGGGTGTGCTCCTTGTCCCTTTTGCCAGTATATGTAATAGGCAGAACAACGCCTTCTAAGTCGCTGGCCCCTATCTGTCTGAAACGGGCTCCTCTCGGTTTTGCGTTTGCTCTCCGGAGTCCGTTCTGACACGTTCTATTCTAACCTCAAACTCTCATTTTCAGTCCTGCTGGAGCCGGGAGCACTTCTGAATAGTAGCCATGGATCGGTGCTATGTAAATATCAGAAATAAACGAATGAATGATAAATGAATGAAAGGTCGACTGCAATACTGGCAAACAAGAAGCCGAATATAAGACAAACTTGCAGCTGTTCAGCATTTGGCGCTCCTTCAGAATTGCCTGAAAACGGTGCTTCCGACATGTGCTGACATGATTAAGTTCTTCCTGTTCGTTCGTGATGATAACAAACGAGAGGAAACAATAAAGGAGCGGCTTGGCTGTGAGAGCTCTTGAGTGGGTTTCTTGAATGGGCCCAGAATATGTGGTGCATGCTTTTGAAGAATAATATTGTAAAGCTGCTGGGAATTGCCCTGATGAAGTTGCTAATCGAAAACCAGGTCCAGTAGTTCATTCAAGATGGCTTACAACTGCTAACAGAATTCTGCGTTTTCATGTAGCGTCTGCAAAACCATCAGAGAAGGTTCTTGCCAACTTCATCGAATGATTGCATTTTGAAGATACTTGTCCAAAGATATGTTGGAGATTGTTGATCCAGTAGTACAAAGGAATGCCCTCTTTTGACATACTGAGAATCTTCTGCTTGCGATATTAGCAGAAGTTATAATAAGAGAACTGGCATCCGGGTAACACGGCACATCCACTACAGTCAGACAGTTACTACAGTCAGACAGTTTTGTGTGCCAACTTTTAACTTTGCTGCTAAAGATTAGGCCTACGTTGACTTAAGTAAGTTGGAGAGAAACCAGCAGATATGGAGAGAAACCAGCAGATGTCTGGACGTGTGAACCTCCTGTTTAAAGGTTGCTATCATGAAGAAATTCTGAAACTTGTCAAGACGAAGAATGCGAATGAAACGAAACCATTATTGAATTTCCAAAGTTTCTTTGTCCTACCCAAGCAAGTGAAGGATGCATCAGACGTGTAACTGAAGCGTCACTGTCTTTGTGACAGTGTGTGTAAAATGAAGATCAAAGAGATGGATTTATACGGGTCATACTGGAATCAAGAAGCTTAATTAAAAGTTTGACTCAAAATCTGATTTTCGAGCAACGAGAATACGTTTGAATAAGTGATTCGAGGAAACGTCGTATAAAAAATTCATGAATCTATTCTAATCAAACCAATTTCAGTTTCAGAACATTATTATTTTAATCTTTATGTGAAAGTAATTTTGCGTAGTTTAGTCCGTTCATAAATGTGATGTTACATGCGAATTACACAATTTAACACATTATGTCTAAATTCTTTGGTTATAATGAGAATAGTTTTCACAGTTGGGGCACCTCAAAACATAATACTAGAAGAAAGATATTTTACGCTAGCAAAGCTAGTATCCATGCACAAGTTTTGCACCCCCTGACAATTGAAGATTCTAAAAAGTTGTGCCTATTACTTTCACTCCACCCTAATATATAATGAAGGCAGTGCTGCTCTACATTTATAATACTCATATTCTTTTTTCATAGATTAGGATGAAATGTTTATTATTGCTATAATCATGCTATTGTGATTTCTTCTCTTACCATTCTGTCCTCTGCAACGCTAACGTCATCCACTACCGCCATCTGTTCTTGTCTAGAAGCCTGACCTTCGCATCTGGTCTTGGAGCCAATCCTGAGTATGCCTGCATGATTGATTTTCGGGTTAACTGTGCAGTGTGTGCACCCATGAATGATCTGGTTCACTTATCCTGGTGTTTTGCGGTGCTAAAGAATATCAGTAATTACGCCACTTCATTATGTCTAAAGATAATCTCGTACAGAACTTTTACTTATCTGATATTAAAACTTTTATGCTTGCATTAGGATAAGACATTTACAATAAGATTAAAGTTAATGTTATCAAGACTGAATGATGATAAGCATCTTTCAGTATGACAGACACAGATTATATATTTTCGTTCAGATTGCTTGATTACTGAAAAACCTGATTACTGGGTACAGTGTATTCCCTATCATGATTCTTATTCTTTTAAAGTGACTATTTTCCTATGCACAGGTGAAGGCGGTGGCCACCATGTACAATCCGTTGTTCTTGAGTTGTTCCTGCTCATCTTTGGAGTGTGTTTGACACGGTTCGAACTTTGAGCCCAGTGCTTTAGGTAGTGAGGTGAAGTGTATGATGTAAGATATCTGCAACTATCCCAAATTCTGGGTTAGTTATGTTGCACTGTTTACAACAAAAACTGTTATATTTTACTAGCCGTTTGTTGATTAAATATTTTTGCTACATACATTAAAGATATTTAATGTGTCTTTTATTATGTAAATAGCAGACCTAACATTTGGATGGCATATAGATGTTCAATTTTAAAAGCAGTGCTCTTGCTCGAAAATTGTTTTACTATCTTCATAAGTGTATGCATGTATGACATTGGCTATGTATTATTCAGTGGTCATTGTCTTTTTATAAAGTATATATCTGTAGATACTGGACAGCATGTACATTTTGAAGTATATTTCATAAAATGTTGATGTTCAGTTTAAAAGTGTGCTTATTGGTAATAACTTGAACTACATGTATATCTTGTGAATGAATGTTGCAATAAATCTATAACACCGTTCCTAGAGTGCCACTCAAACATAATTTTTTTTATTTTTCATCTTCCCACCCACCAAATGTGTTCCTAATGTTAAAATGGATATGCTCACAAAATTTTGATGCATTCTAATAATATTTACTGGTAGCTCAACACTGATGAAGTTTTACAATATGTGGCATTTTTCCGATATTGCCGTACAATGTCAATTTCAACACCAGAAGTCAGAAGACTCGTAATCTTGTCAAAATGCTCACAAAGGAGGTCAATGGCTGTTGCTAATTACTGTAGAATTCCAAAGTTACTAATACTGTAGTGTGTATTGTGTGTCACTGTGTATAATAATCAACTCATAGTACAATCAGTTTCACACAAACAATGACAGAAAATGTCAGAAATGGTAATCATTTTGTTTCTGCGGATGCTGATGTTGTTGCTGCTGCACTAGCTGTAGTAAATGTGAACTTGTTTGGATTTAGAAAGTCATGTCAGTGTTTCTCTATGACTTGCAGCAAGAACTGTTTCTGTCCCTCCTGATTTGTTAGGACTCCATTGAAACTCTGGATCAAAGCCACTCCGCGCTCGGTTTCATTGACAACTTTCAGACTTCTCACTTTCTGTTGGGCAACAATGTAGTCGTTGTCACTGTCCCATGTATCTGGATTGTAGGCTAGGAAAGTTGTGGTATATCCAATGCTGTGAAAAGTTACCTGTTGTGTTACCACACGAAGTCAGACAGCAGCCGCTGCTTCTGATAAAGTGTTGTAGTGAAGGCAATGCTTTGAGGATGATCTATTGTTATGACGTCCAGCTCTGCAAGAAGACTTCATCTCTGCAGAAACTTCAGAGTCAAGGAAGCGAGACCCACCAGAATTTCACTCACATAACATAATTGACCAGCGAATGACAGCTTTAGCATCGTGTGTCTTCTTGCAGCTGCTTAACTCACAGAGTAACTGAAGGTCATTCCTTGGAGCAGACGAAGCACATGCACATTAGGGTGGAGTGAAAAAAGCAAAAATTCTAGAACCTCAACGTAATAGTGATAACTCGTTGCCTTTTGGTATAGTAAGTTATCATGTCAAATATTTCTTTAAAATTCGTTCTCTAAAATTTGCCCCAACGCGTTTTAAAATTTGACAATTTAATAAAAAATGACGAATATATAAAAATTTCAATAAATTTTTAAAATGTAATGCGCTGATTGTAATAGTGATAACTCGTTTCCCTTTGATGTAGTTAGTAATCAGGCCAAATATTTCTTTAAAATTCGTTCTCTAAGATTTGCTCCAACGCGTTTTAAAATTTAACAATTTTAACAAAAATTGTCGAATTTATACAAATTTCAATAAATTAAAAAAACTTTTATGACTTTTGGAGGTTTGAAGGTGTCACCAACTCTTTTTCTTTCTTAGTTGTGACCTACCTCAAGAACTTTCCTTATCTCTACATATAAATTGCTCAACGACTTCTAACTGTTTAAGAATTAAATTGACACAGTTCTTTCAATGTTTCTTTCTCTTCTTCAAACACAGTTTAATAACAACCAACTCAACTCTTGCCTTAAAACAACTGTACTACACTGTATAGTTCAAATTCACTGTCATCAGCAGTTTCTAAGTTTGGCGCGCTAACTGCACGTGTAAAGAGAATCTACCGTCAGCCAATGTTTAGGCTACTTTAGGCCAAGCGCCCACGAGCCGACAGCGCAACTAAGGCCTAAGACTAAAACGCTTAACAATCGATACACATATATATATATCAACCTAAAGAACACCTGTGCTCATTATATATGCAAAACACTTGTTCACATTACCTCCTTCCCTTTCTTTGGATTGAGCAAATTAAACTTAAAAATTTGCAAAATCATCATGTACTAAATTAGGCAATAAACTTAATACTATACAAAACAGTAAAATAAACAATCTTATAATCTAGATAAACAATCTGCTACAACATTTAATCGTCCTTTCTTATAATTAACTTCTACATCAAAAGTTTGCAGTGCCAAAGCCCAACGCACCAATTTAGCAGACTTAGACATAGATTCAGTCAGATAAGTTAAAGGATTGTGATCGGTAAAGATGTGAACTTTAGATCCAATGATTATCTCTTTTAACTTATTTAGAGCCCAAACAATAGCATAGGCTTCTTTCTCTACAGTTGCCCATCTCTTCTGGGTGTCAGTCAGCTTCTGACTTATAAATGATACAGGGCGCTCTATTCCCTTATCATCCATCTGAGTTAAAACAGCTCCTACTGCAAAATCACTACTATCGCAGTACAAATTAAAAGGTTTTCCAACATCAAAAACATATAAAACAACTTTAGAGCGTACAGCATCTTTAAGTAAATTAAATGCCTGTTGATGTCTATCAGTCCAATCAATCTTATCTGGAACATGTTTGCTTGTCAAATCAGATAGAGGCTTCGCAATCTGTGCAAAATCTTTGATAAACTGTCTATAGTAACCAAAAAATCCCAGCAATTGCTTAACTTGTTTCTTCGTTTCTGGAGTTTTCAGATTAATTAAACTTTCAATTCTATCTGGATTCATTTGAATCGTTCCAGAACCAACCACATGACCGATGAACTTTACCTCACTCTTACCAAAGATACATTTCTTTAAGTTCAAAGTAATGTGCAGTCTCATTTGCATTAAATATGCATCTACATGCTGTAAATGAATCTTCCAGTCATCTGAATGCACAGCAATGTCATCTACATAGGGCTCAGCAAATTCATTTATAGGCTGTAAAACCATGTTAATTGCTTTAACAAATGTTCTTCCTGAGTTGATCATTCCGAAAGGAACACGAGTAAACTCGTACAGTCCATTGTGAGTAACAAAAGCAGTTTTCCATTGATCAGTTTGCTTAACAGGACAAGTCCAGTAAGCACTTTGACAATCAAAAATCGAGATCACATTTGATTTTCCAACTTTGTGCAAAACATCTTTCACAATCGGCATCGGATATTTACAATCCACAGTGAACGAGTTAATGTATCTGTAGTCGCAGGCAAGTCTCAGAGAACCGTCTTTCTTTTTAACAATTACCAACGGACTTGCCATTCTGCTCGAAGATGGTTTTATAATGTTGGCTTGAAGCATTTCTTTAATTTGTCGTTCAAATTCTTTTCACGAAATTCCGGTTTCAGTTCAATTTCATGTTCAACCAATGTACATAGTCCAGGCTTTTCAGTGAAAATCGATCAGAATATTTTAGTTCAATACTTCCAGCAATTGTTTTTGTTGAGTCAATGTTAAATGGCTAATCTGATCAAGATCAAGATTCAGTGAATTCTGCATTTTGCCAGTCATTCCTTCATCTGTCAATTCAACCAGACTGAACCTAAAGTCTTCATCTTCTTCAACGACAGTCCACAACTCATTGCTCTTTGTAATGTACTTTCTTCTGATTATTTTGCGTGAATTATCTTTCGACAATCGTCACCCATATCAATCAAAGAGTACTTTGACCTTCGTTGTATGACAGTACATGGACCATTCCATCGCGAAATCAGTTTATTCGTTGAAGTCGGATATAACACAATGACTTTTCACCCGGTTCAAATTCTTTTTGTTTCGCTCTTTTGTTGTATTGATTCGTATACTGTACTGCTTCTCGTGGAATATGATTTGCAAACAGTAATGCTTTTTCCATATTTGCTTTCATGTCTTTCAAATACTTTTCTGGATTCCAATATGAGGTGGTAAATTAATTTCTCTTATCCAACTTTCTTTTAGAATTGCCAGTGGTCCACGCGGAAACCAACATATGAGCAATTCCAGTAGTTGCATTCGGTACTTCCTCGTAATGCCCACAACTGTAAACGGAACTTTGTGCCATTGCCTTCAGATTGTCAACAATTACATGATGGATCATTTTCTTGAATGTTTGGTTCCATCTTTCTCACTAATCCAGCCTGTTCTGGATGACCTGGCGTGTCAAATCTTTGACTACAACCCATTAAATTCAGAATTCTCTTGTCAGACCTTGCAGTAAAATTTGTTCCTTGGTCACTTGTGATCACTGAACTACACCAACGTTCATGAACAACTCCATCAAAGCATCACACACAGCTTTTGCAGTTAATGATTTCAACAGAAACACTGTAGGCCATCTTGTGCAAGAATCGATAATACATAAACAGTACTTGTGACCTGCAGCAGATGCTGGCTCGGATTTTGTACCAATCCATCGTAATTCTTCTAAACGCCATCTTCTTTGGAATTGGAGTGACCCTTGTCCATCACCAAACTTTGCCTTTTAACTGACATTTCACATGATTTGCAAACTTTCACTATATCTTCTCATCTTTGGCCACGTAAAAGACAACTTTATTCGTTCTCTAGTTTTTCTTCTCAAGATGTCCTCCAAATACTAATTCCTCAGAGCCAACTCCATCACTTTCATTCTGTCGCTCTTTTGGTAACACCAATTGATATATCGTTTGCTCTAATAATCGATATCTCTTGTACAGTAAGCCATTTACCACGCAGAATTCAGATCTTTCCACCATCTGTTCAACGATTCATCTTGTCTCTGTTGTTCTTCTGAATTTCTTGTGTCTGCAATCTGCATCTGTTGTTCTTCGTCTGCAATCTCTTCAACACATCTCCTATCGCCACATCACAATCATTATCCTCTTTCGTTTCATTTAGATTACCATTCTTTGCAGCCATCTCTTGTTCACTCATCTCTGCTGTTATAAATACCGTCTTGCATTAAACTTGTTGATCATCACTTTCGTTTTTCCTCCTCGCTTGAACTTTCAGTTTCACTTTCCTCTTCGACTTCTATCACTTTCGCTCTCTGCAATCTCGTCGTTACATTCGCTTGCACATCTCCTTGTCATTTTCACTTGTGGGTAATGGCTTTTAGTTCTGCAATGATTGGATGCAACAAGAATCTTTCTGTGCTTCCCATTTTTGCAATACTAGCACACATCAATGTTACATACGGTGTAAGTGAACATTTGACTTTATGCGGAATTACCTCTTCTTTCCACATCCAACATAGCCTTACATCAACTTTCACTAACTTTGCAGGAATGGCATCTCCTGCCACGCATTGTAAGTTCACTTTTCCAATCTGCTCCACCTCATGCCTTCCAGTAATTCTTCACTAATCACCGGAACCTCTGCTCCAGAATCAATCAGTGCTTTTACTTTCATTGGTTCTTTCCTGCTGTTCCACGAATTTCCACCTCGACATCCTGCAATACACACTCTCTTCAATGTTGTACTTTCATCTTTTCCAGCCATTTCTTTTCATTCCATTACCCATAGAACTATCAGGTGAAAGGTGACATTTCATCACTGACTTTACTCTCAGTTTTTCAGAATAATGAGACCGATGTTCTGTGGCTTGACTTTCAGAATTATCAACCACTTGAATTCGATTCACCCTCGAATTTTCTGGTTTTCCACCGTAATTTGAGGTTTGTGAACTGGACAGAATTTCATCCAAATGCCTGTTCATCCACAGTTATGACAACGTTTCACCACTGCACCACCTTGTTCAATGCTTTCTCTTATATGGAGTAAACGATGCATTGCCTTCTCTTGCGACAAACCTTAGGTGGACTTGTATACCTGACGTTGTTCAGGCCTTCATCGATTCTCTATTCTCGTGAACAACCGGAGAATTCGGTTTCACTTCTGCACCCTCTGAACTGATTTCTGTTTCTTGATTGCTCCTTCCAATGAAAACCAAAATTTGGAGTGAACTGTTGATTTCTTTTGCCACTAGGAAATCAAAACCAAAACTTGTCTTATTCGGAATTGCCAAACCAATTCGATTATTATGATGAATGTCCGCTAGGTCTGCCACAACACTAGCTTCGTAACAATCAGTTCCTTCCTTCGACAATACAAACTGTAGTGGACCTGGTGGTAGTGATTCTTTCAACTTATCCGCCACTAACAAATCAAACAGCTTCTCAAAATTTTTATCCACTTTGCGATCTCTTTCATAATAAGTCTTCAGCAAGTTCTTCAGCCCATTGTAAACATACGTATTCTTCGTTTCAATCAGCTGTTCTTCTGTCATCAATGAAACTTGATCTGCACCTTTCAGGTTCAACTTTCTGAATTTTTTAATCGCGCTCTCAATAGAACAGTGATAATCGTCTAAATCACCGAATGACAATAGTAATTCACCCAGAATTGTTCAAGAACTTTGATATTGAAGTGTACGTTTAAATAACTGTGTTTGAAGAAAGGAAAAACATTCAAAGAACTGTGTCAATTTAATTCTTAAACAGTTAGAAGACGTTGAGCAACTTATATGTAGAGATAAGGAAAGTCTCTTGAGTTAGGTCACAACTAAGAAAGAAAGAAGAGTTGGTGACATTATTGGTGGCAGCAGCGGTAGGATTCGAAACAACGTCGGAGATTCGAAACAACGTCTGGGATTCGAAACAACGTCGGAGTCGGAGATTCGAAACAACGTCGGTGAGATTATTGGTGGCAGCAGCGGTAGGATTCGAAACAACGTCTGGGATTCGAAACAACGTCTGGGATTTGAAACAACGTCTGGGATTCGAAACAACGTCGACTGGTGAATACGCACTTGAATCATTGGTAAATCTACGACAACGAAAGCCTCAACGTCAAAGGTATAAACGTTTGTTGTTATCAAACAAAGAACAATCCCCAATACTTCAAACACAAAAGAAAACTCGTGTTTTCCAGAAAGGAAATCACCCAAGTAAACAAGTAAGATGGAGAAATTAAGTGTCAAGAAACAATCAGAACTGAAGAAGATGTCTTCTGAAAGATTAAAACAGCGCTTGTTAAAGGCTGGTTTTGAAGAAGAAAAACTGAAAGATATGTCACGTGAAGACATGCTAGAAGCGCTAGCTGAAGTCTGGCTTAAAGAAGAAGCAGAAGAAGAAGAAGGTGATGTCGGTGGTGCTGTGGAAAAGGTTACTGAGAAACCGCCTGGGCCTATGTTTATGGAGACGATGATGCAATGGATGATAGAGATGACAAGACAAGAAGAGAAAGAAAGAGAGGAGAAACGAAGACAAGAAGAGAAAGAAATGAGAGAAGAGAAACGAAGAGAAGAAGCAGAGCGTGTGAGACAAGAAGAGAAAGAAATGCGACAGGAAGAATTACGTCTTCAGAGAGAGAGAAAGAAGAGAAAGCAGAACAAGGTCGTGAAAAGCAGCACTTGAATTGCAAAGGCAGCAATTTTGAAATTCAATTAGAGCAATTGAGAAAAGATAGAGAAGATGCTGAAAGGAGAAGATTAGAGCAGATGATTGAATTTGAAAGGGCGCGAAAAAGTGACGAAGAGATACGTCAGCAACAGATTGAAGAGAAGAGACTACGTGAAGAAGAAAAGGAAAAAGTGCGAATTTCAGAGTTGGAGCGAGCAGAAGAGGTTAGACAAGAAGAACTGAAATTACAGAAAGAAAGCATGGAGAAGGCGGAAGCGGAAAGACAAGAACGTTTAAAGTTGGAAACAACAAAAATAGCATTAAAAGAAGCACAACTCAAAGAGGAGAAACAAAATAGAGAAGCTCAAGAACAAAGAAGAGAAGAAGAACGAGAAGAAGATAAAAGGAAACAAGAAGAAAGTGAAACGATGGTTTCGAAAATAAAGAAAATTGGTGATGCCATGAAACACGTGTTACCTAAAATGCCAAACGATATGATGGAGGTGCCATTATATTTCGAAACGGTTGAGAATGCGTTTCGTAGTTTCAACGTGCAGGAACAATTCTGGGTGAAGTTACTATTGCCATTGATGACTCCGAAAGCTAGAACTGTTCTAAACAGATTGTCATTCGCTGATTTAGACGATTATGAGATCGTGAAACAGCACTTGTTAAAAGAATTCAAGTTGACACCGAGAGAGTACAGATCGAAGTTTATTGATGCGAAGAAGACAGCTGAAGAAACGTATACAATGTTTACAGCAAGGTTGAAGAATTTGTTGAACTATTATGTGAAATGTCGCAAAGTGGATAAGAATTTTGAGAAGTTGTTTGATTTGTTAGTGGCGGATAAGTTGAAAGAATCACTACCACCAGGTCCACTACAGTTTGTGCTTTGTCGAAGGAAGGACCTGATTGTTACGAAGCTAGTGTTGTGGCAGACCTAGCGGACATTCATGTGAATAATAGAATTGGTTTGGCAATTCCGAATAAGACAAGTTTTGGTTTTGTTCCTAATGGCAAAAGAAATCAACAGTTCACTCCAAATTTTGGTTTTCATTGGAAGAGCAATCAAGAAACAGGAAATCAGTTCAGAGGTACAGAAGTGAAACCAAATTCTCCGGTTGTTCACGAGAATAGAGAGTCGATGATGGCCAGACAACGTCAGGTATATAACAAGTCACCACCAAGGTTTGTCGCGAGAGAAGGCAATGCATCGTTTACTCCATATAAAAGAAAAGAAAGCATCGAACAACGAGGTGCAGTGGTGAAACGTTGTCACAACTGCGGATCAGACAGGCATTTGATGAAATTCTGTCCAGTTCCTGTTACAGCCTCAAATTATGGAAAACAAGAAAATTCGAGGGTGAATCGAATTCAAGTGGTTGATAATTCTGAAAGTCAAGCCACAGAACATCAGAATAATGAAAGTGAAGTAAAGTCAGTGATGAAATGTCACCTTTCACTTGATATTCAGAGAGAAATTCTATTGGACAATGGAATGCAGAAAAATGCACTTATTGATTCTGGAGCAGAGGTTCCGGTGATTAGTGAAGAATTACTGGAAGGCATGAAGGTGGAGCAGATTGGAAAAGTGAATTTACAATGCGTGGCAGGAGACGCCATTCCTGCAAAGTTGGTAAAAGTTGATGTAAGGCTGTGTTGTAACGATGTGGAAGCAGAGGTAATTCCGCATAAAGTCAAATGTTCACTTACACCTTATGTAACATTGATGTGTGCTAGCATTGCAAAAATGGGAAGCACAGAAAGATTCTTGTTGCATCCAGAAATCATTGCAGAACTTAAAGCCGTGCCACAAGTGAAAATGATACAAGGAGATGTGCAAGCGAATGTAACGACGTATACAGTGCTTGCGTTCTCGGGCGCACAGCGCCTGAGGAAATCCGACTAGGAGGTCTATTTGGTTCGTAAGCTCTTCCAGTATGGTCCGGGGCAGTGCCCCTGCCAGAAACGATTTTAAGGAATTTAGTATTCAATTCTTTCATGAAAACTGATTTGAAAATAAGTATTTCTGACAAATGAAATTACTTAAGAAATATGAAGACTTACATTATGAAAGAATTTCAAGAAAAGTTGAACATGTTAAAAACAATCGATGCAGACTACAAAGAGAATATAGAACAGTAGGCCTATATAGAATAGTACAGTCGAATAGTATGCTGTTAGATATCGCTTATTTCCAAGTACCAACCCTGTACAATTCTACAACGTAGAACTGGAATTACATATTTTCCATTGTGCATGAAGATTGCTGTCATATGTTGGTACCTTGCATTGACGTGAATGTGTATCTGTGGCACCACGGTAATTTATTTTCCACGATTTCACATACGGTATACAATCGACTTAGCGGTGGTCCATTGATTTTTATGAACATTACGCTAGCTACAGTCGCAATAAGCAAAGAATTTTTGACGTCAGCTTGAATGTTATTCATGACGCTGAATGCCCTCTCACACACACTGAGGCTGCACGATATGCTACGGATAAACAATGCCATTGGCCATAGATCTTCAGGCTCAACAGAAGGGTCTTCGATGTATTCTCTTCTTGGATGGCCTCCAATCGGCTACTCCTAAATCCCTCTAAAAGACAGCATATTTGGCTGGGTGGCCGTAGGCAACTTCAGGGTATCGTCTTTCCCAACTTACCCTGCTATTTCCTCACATTACCTTTTCCCTCACAGTTCGTGATCTGGGACTTACTCTTGGCTCTGAGCTTACTTTGTCTCAGCATGTGAACCTGATTGCACGGAGTTGTTATTATCAGCGCGTCAGCTTCGAGTGGTCTCTCGCTCGCGCTCTCTCTCTCTCACGATTCGGTCGTGGTCCTTGTTCACGCCTTTGTTACCAGTCGAATTGACAACATTTGCTCCTTACTTGCTGGCCTTCCTCTTCGGGTTCTGGGGCTACTAGATCGAGTTCTACACTCTGCTGCTCGTCTCATTGGACGACTTCCTAAGTTCTCTCCTGTCTCTGCATACATACGTGATGTGTTGCACTGGCTGCCTATCTCTCAGCGGATCTCATACCACATTGCTGCTGTGTTTCTCGCTGCGTTTTTGGCTGTGCTCCATCTTACTTGCGTCATCTTTGCCGCCCAGTGTCCGACGTTGCAGCGCGTCGGGTGCTTCGCTCTACGACGACGGGTGAGCTCCTAGTTCCACGGGCTCGCTCGGCTATTAAGCGGCGCCGTGACTTTTCGGTTGTGGGAGTGGGACCTTCCATCTGGAATGACATCCCACTTAAGCTCTGCTTTTTACTTGTAAGCCATCCGGCAGGGTTCTACAAGTCCCTCAAGTCTTTTTTCTTTAGTCGTGGCTGGGCCGGGAGCGCTCCTGAGTAGTTTCTTGAAGGGGCGCTATATAAATGCTCTGAATGAATGAATGAATTCTCTCATATCTCTGATGGCCTATCAATGTTCCACCTACTTCACAGGCGTAGTACTTTGGCTGCAGAGCTGTCTGTGCCTCCAGTTCAATAAGATCCAGAAATATAAAAAAACTGGCTCTTTGTTGTCAATGACCGCTTTTATATGGATAACTAAAGCAGCTTAATTGTTGTTTACCGACAATCTGTCGACGATTCGTCGATTAGGGCCTACCTACCACAGAAAGCTTCGATGAAGAAGTGACCGAATTTGAATCGGGACTTACACATGGGGCTATCTGTGCCGTATACCCACATTTTTGCAAACATTTTGAGCGTATACCCGTATTACCCGCGTTATTCACCAAATTCCAGTGGGTATACGGTGCTTGCTAATAATTGTCAGTGGGTATACGCCGTATACCTGCGTATACCCTCGACTACACTTATAGACTATAATAAGTATTAAGTACAAAGTTTAGTTTTTAAATTGTGTTAGTTTTTGTCAGCATGGACTCAATGTTTACAAATAAAATTGGAAAAATTTCAATATTTTAAAATTTCTCCATTTCTTATAAAACCATACTTATAAACATAAAACAATTGTGTAGATTAATGTTACTTAGTGTTTACTAATAAAGTTGTGCTATTTTCTGATAAAAATTACCTAAATTGTGTGAACAAGGTTTATAATTTAAAAATGTTGTACAAGATGTAACAAAGTCAAATTCTTTTTTCCGTTTTTTTCTCGTTTTATACCGTTTTTTATTTTTTTTTAAACGACGTTTTTCCGATTTCTATTTCGTTTTGAACGTTTTTTAACAACTATGCAGTGGATGACAAGATTATGACTGTTTTTGAGAAGGTGGTTTGGAGAGTTTTGCAATTTGTGATCTACTTCCGAAAACGGTGGCTTCCGTTTTTTATGGATTTAGGAGATCGTTTCCCAAGAACCAACGGTTTACAGTAGGGTGCTCCAAAATGTAATGTATTTCCCGAAAGTTCCAAAAAGTATTGCTCCACGGCGATTTTCCCATTCCATTTATCACTTTTTTCAACTGTACCAATTTTCAGACCAATTGAAAAAGGTTAAGCCTTGCCCCCGGCACAAAAATGTTAGAATATGTGAAAATATGCGAATTTGCTTTTAAAATCGGCAATATCATGGAGGAAAAACGTAATTATTTTCATGATGATTAACTTCTTTTGTGAACTGTTGTATGCAGAGGTGTATTGGTACCTGTATTTGTACTCAAGTGCAACTTGAGTACAGTCTTTAAGTACTTGAATTTGTACTGGAGACCTAAGTATGTGTATTCGTACTTGAGACCTAAGTACTTGGACACAAATGACATTTCTACAGGCACTCGGACCTGTAAGCTTTGTCTTTCCTTTAAGTCATTAATTCTTACGTTCTGGATATTGGATATTTTGGCAGTTCTGTATGGACCGCATCTTGATCAGAATTTCTTTCGGTTGTCTTGCTAAAATAGCGGCCACGGACGGTGGTAGTGCTAACAATAAAAATACTAATATTCCTAGAGCGGTTAAGTTTGGTGATGATAATTTCACTCTCAAGGGAAATGCTACTTCTGCTGAGTGCAAGTTTTGCAGTGAGTAAACTATCATTTAAGAAAACAACTGGCGCAACATCAAACTTGGTTAAACACTTGCAAAGACTCCATACGGAGAAGTGAGCAGTGACTAACAAATCATTTGAACTCTATCAAGTAATGTGATGTACATGGAAGTCGTCGAACTTTCTCAGCACCATACGAAAGCCGCGATAGGAAACCAGCTTATTCACCGAAATAATGCATCTTATGAATTGTATTATAGGACTTCTAGCAATAAACCACCGAACCAATGGCTTATAATACATGGAATTCATGTGTGAATGGGGCTCACTTGTGAAAATTGTGAGTTTTCTATGTTCCTCTGTGTTTTATGTTCCTTTCGAAAAAGTCTTCCGCTGCGTGTGCGAGATGGTGCCTACAACTAGTATGTCTTATTTAATGTGTGCACATATGATTATGTCTTATATGAATTAGACACAGGCTTTGTTGGGGACCACGTCAAGTTTCTTTGACAGTCACTGTGGTGGAGCAGGTGCTACACAAACGTCTCATTTTGGCACGATAATCACAGATACGGTTGCAGCAACCGAAACTGCAAACCTCATGCATCAAAAAAGTCTAAGCTATTTGGTCACTACTGTACACGATCTTCTGTGAAACCGAGCACCTTATCATCACAAGTGACAACCTGGTTGAATAGGCCCTATCAGAGGCCATGATGACTTTGATGAAATTGACTGTTTGGACGTTTGGAATGCAGCAAAACTGTTCTTGACAAACCAGCGTTGAGAGTTGTGAGTGTGCCTGCATCTAGCGCTCCGGTTGAAAGTGTGTTTAGTTTAATATTAAAACAGTTTCGATAGAATCTGAGTGACAAGATGCTCACATCCATTATATTTCTCAAAAAAGCAAAGTTATAAATGAGTGCATGTGGCAATACACCATTGCTTTGTCAAGGAAGTAAATCCTTGTTCTTCCAGTAGCCATGTGTATTTGTACTCGTACTTGTACTTGATACTTAAGTATTTGTACAGGTACTACTTGTATTTCTACTTGCAATCTTTCATGTTCTGGCCAATAAATATGAAACATATTGGTTTTTCATATATAATTAAATACCGGTAATTTGTGCTTTAAACCGAAAAATTGCCAATATTGTTAAAACTTCATCGTGCTGGGGGCAAGGCTTAGCCTTAATGTAAAAGCCTAAAATTTGGATTTTTTGACTCCTCTGTATGAGACGAATGGGAAAATTTCCGTGGAGCAACGATATTTCAACTTTTATTTTTCTGGAGCACCCAAGTTTACAGCCTCTGTACAACGAATGATATTATCGAAGCTGGTATTTCCGGAAGTAAGAGAGGTGTAAACTTTGTGTGTCATCGGTGTACGGATGGTGTTGTATCCCGAAAGATTTGATGAGAAAGCTAACTGGTAAGACGAACAAGGAGAAAAGAAAAAGACCCAGAACACTACCCTGAGGTACTCCAGTGGTGCACATGTAGGGCAGAGTGTCAGATTTGGCAGGGCCGAGGGCAATGAGGAAATGCCATTCTTCGAGGTAGGAAGTCAAACATTTTAGAGCATTACCAGTGACGCCAGAGACAAGCAGTTAAAGAACAAAAGGTTGCTGAGCCGTTATCAACATTATAGGTATGTCGTTAGATATTTTAAAAATGCCATTTAAGCTATGAATAACTTTATGACATAATTTGCTTGTTAAAATACTCCACTCCACTCTGCCTTTAGTAATTTTTTATGTGCAATGTAAGGAAGGGTAAGGTAATTATAACATGTTTCTAAATGTAGTCCCAATGTTTAAAGGTTTATTTTACCTGATGGGCATTCATAGAACTACATTTCACTACATTTTAACTAATCTCTCGCACAATATTTGACCGGCATCATGCATCCCTTGTTAACTTTTCGTCTCCGCCAGCAGCCATAGACCTTACATGACCCATCCAGCATCCTCTCCATTTTCAAACGCATAGCATGAATCCGTCAATCCTCCTCCTCGTCAGCCTTAGGTACCAGACTGCGTACCATATCCAGTTTCACCGATATAAATCCTCCATGACCTACATACCGTTCACGCCCAGACATCATAACCCCGCCTCGAACCTATACCGACCTCATTACTGATAGACTGAGCATCTATTCTTGTTCCCATTATCAACAGAATAATAAACCTGAACTTATCTACTGGCAATTTTCCCTCCTCTTCAAACATTCTTTAGACACGCCACTCCCCAAGAAACCATCGCTCAATAAAAACATCCTTTCAAACTACCAATCGATTTTGTTTTGATTGAGCGCCTGTGAATAAGCTGGTTCCCGCGACTTCGCTTTTCTGGGCGCTGTAGAAATCTCGAGTTTACTGTTACGATCACGATAGCACATCAAGCCAACAAGTGAGCAAGATCTCTCACTGGGTTCATCCAATTGGAGAGTTCATACAGCATGTGAGAATAATGAAACGAGATGCAAGGCAATTATTGTGTAAATAATTTGTCACTCTGTTCCCTACTTGTAAATCTGTAAGCTTTATTTTAAAGTCACACTCAAAACTGATTGTTGGAACTGACCTTTGCAGTTAGAAGAAAAATACGATGATAGTAGTTCAATGATATGTGCCTCGGCAGGAGAGAACTCTGGTTCCTTTTCGTGAGCTGCTCGACAAGAAAACAATAACAGTTCAACAAAAGCCTAAAATCAATACCCTAAAAGGCCTAAATCACAGAAACATCTGAAACATGAAATATTCATACTATGCTCAAACATTAGCCCCCACTTACATACTTTGTAAGTCCACTAGAAAAACTTAGGGGCCAATATACAAAGACATACAGGGGAATTACAGGCTTTATAAATAACCATTGTAATTCCTATAAGAAAATTGGCTAAACTTACCAGCAAGGACTTCTGCAGCCAGTAATGAGAAATGCATCAACAGCAACTACTTTGCTCTACGCTACTTACTTACCAACGTCAGAAACCGATTCATGTACATGAACCAGAGTTCTTAGTGGCTAAAACTTGTTTTAAATCATGTGTCTAGTTTATTAGAATCTTCTTTGAATCTAAAAGAATCTTATTTAAGTCCTGTAAGAAAAGATGCCTCAAAATATGCTGTCCGTGTGCACGTGTTATAAGTGTGCCATGTAACCTAAGATTTTGATCGAAAATATTTCATTATTAGGCTAAGTTTTTCGCAACAAATAACAACAAGTGGTGTAAATTCTACCCATGTTTTTGTGCAGTCTGTTACAGAATTTATCTATTCCAAAACTTATATTTACTTCCAGCTTAACTCAGTTGCTCCATAATTAACGCCATAGCTATTTTTGGTTGTCAAAATGCCTGTTATAAATATTGAAAATACAAACCCTGTTTGAAAGAAATCACCACAGTGGCAGGTCAAGAATTCATACGCCGACTTAATATCTGATCCGGGGCCGTCCATAAAGTACGTCACGCTATTTTTGACCATTTTTACCCCCTCCCCCTGTCACAAACTGTCACAAAACTCGGACCCCCTAAAGTACGTCACACTTTCGAACAGTGATTAAATAATAAAAAGGAAACAAAACAATTTGACTAAAAAAATATAATTTAGATTTTCTTTCACCTCTTAATTACTAACTAAAAATGGAACAGTCCAATAAATTATTACCTCATTAACTAATGAAATCCGCTAGTGGAGGTTGTGATAGTGACGGGAAATCAACTTTTATCCCGGCCAGGCCGGGTTTTAGACACGCTGGCCGGGCCGGGTCGGATTTTAGGTAGTACTGTAGGCTGACCAGACGTCCCGGTTTTCCCGGGACAGTCCCGATTTTCTGCTAGCTGTCCCGGCTGCCGGGAAAGGTAGGCCAAACTCTAAATATGTCCCGGTTTTTAAAAACTTACCTGACTTTCCGATCTCATATATGATGTATTTCATGTGCGTTTGTCATGTGATGAAATAAAGGATATACTTACTTACTTTATCAACGTCTCCTTGATTTTACTACTGGCATCTGGCGAGTAAATTCATTTTTAGTCTCACTTTTATTTATTACCATGCATAATACCTCTTCCGGTTCTAAACGTCATATTGTCGTAGTGATAATATTCTGATAAAACACATTTTCAGAAATAATAATTTGAAACTAAATTACTAAAATAAAAGTATAAAATGTCAAAACGAAAGTGTTCTTTTAACGACGATCTGAAGGCCGAGTTTTCATTCTTGTCCAGCAGTGCGACTGATGGTAGTACTGCATTCTGCAATATCTGTAAGTCAACTATTTCTGTTGCTCACGAAGGCAGGTCAGACATCAATGACCACATTGCCACTAAGTAACACAAGGTCGCTCTGAGTGCAAGAGCAAGTTCTTCATCAAGCATACATTCAAGCGCCAAATATGAGTGACTGATTTTATAAATTTAGAATTTAATTTTAAATTTAAAGGCATGATTTGAATGAAACCTTTCACTTAGTCTTATAGACTTATAGTCTTATACCAATATAATAAGCATAAAATAGATATTTGTGCAAGTTATATTATATTAATTATTGACAACAAATGACAAATGTATTTCGTGATTGAAATGTCCCGGTTTTTAGTTTCCAATATCTGGTCAGCCTAAGTACTGTGACGTTTGTATACGTCACAAATTATTGATATTGGCCGTCTGCGTATATGTCAAATTGGCTGCCTAATGCATTGCACGCTCAGCGCTCCATACAAGTGACGTCATTGTCGCGATTGCCTGATCGGTGTGGGAAACTGGCCGCTTTGAACTCCAGCCGCTGTGCTCTTTGTCAAGCCGCCTTCCTTTGATGTCTCCTACCCCACGCTCCGCCGATGTCTGCTGTCGCCTTCACCACAGTAGTTGATAGTTTGACGTGGCCGCGATCGGACGCTTTCTGCAGGACAGTGTTGAGAGGCTGACATTGAACTGAGCGGTCGTAGAGTTGTTGATTCGAATCGTCTGTTGATGTATCGAAGATAGGCGTCGAATCTATGTCAGTAGTAGTTATTGAACTCAGTCAGAAGTGCTGCAACTTTGCCTAGTGGTTTAGTCGACACAAGAAGCTATAGAGGTTAGGGTTTCATCTCCGGCCTTAGATGAGGTGAACCTATGAACTGAACCTATCGCCTTGTGAAGGACTGTTGAATTCTGTGCTGAACTGTTGGTTGATCTGAGTCAACGAAACGACCTTCGTCATGATGTCAACTCCACTCTGGCCTCGTATTTGAAAGTGCTGTTCGCCGATTTCCACCATCGACGGACGCTGAGAGCCTTCGCCTACGATTAGCTCTGCTGCTGCCCTGGACTGCATCAGTCGGCATCCTTGGGTGATAACATTTTCATTCTTTGGGCTATATAAATTCCCATATGTTGAATTACTTAAATTGGGTGAAGCAAAGATTTGAATTCTCAATTGAACTAGAGTAAAGTCTTTCTCTGGCCAATTCAGGCCTTCCTCCAACGCTTGTGTAAGGTGTTAGGTTACTTGTATAGCGCGAGTAGAATTAACTTAGCTATATAATTGATTTTGATCACAGGCATTGATGGGTTTTCTTCGTTCGATACATTGCAGGTATATCTCATTGTGCGAGGTGATTTGCAAGTCTTGTAAGTAAGAGAGGAGAGTAAGAAATAGCTCTCACAAGATAATTGAATCAGATTATTGTATATTGATTGGTTATTTGTGTTGAATTTACAGTGTTAAATTCTTCTTTCAAGATCTCTTCTGATTCTTGTAAGGAAGGAAGGCATAGACAGATTCATGTAAGGAAGGGAGGCATAGACAGATGATTACTGGCTTATTTATATAGCACTGTAACAAACAATGTCTTCGCACCGAAGTAGGGCGTCCTCACGGTCTTCTGTCTCTAGATCCGACGTCCAATTGCTACTGAGTAGTATCAATGAAACTAGAGATCAAATTAGCTCCATGCAGAGTGCTACACAGAATCAAATGAGCGCTATGCAAGACTCTACGCAGAATCAAATGAGCGCTATGCAGGACGCTACACAGGATCAAATGAGTGCTATGCATGCTACTCAGAATCAAATGAGCGTCATGCTGAGTGCTACTCAGGACCAAATCGCTGTCGCTCAGGAGCAAATGAGCACTATTCAAATAGAGAATAGGGAATCGATGGATGAGGTAATGGTAAGGCTGGAACGCCTTGAAACGTCGCCAATAATCCAAGCTGTTGCAGAGCAGGATTTGAACCCTCACTTCAATGCCCTTGGAGTGGTCGCTAGTCCAGCGACCGTGCCTATACCGCTCCGCCAAGATATTCCTGACAACCTAAGACGTAGCATTAGATTAGGCGCCAAACCCCGGCCGAAATACAAAGAGTTAAGCTCTGGGGTTAGATGGCAAGAACCTCCATCTCTGGGTTCGAATCCCAGACGCTGTTTTCAGCGTAGCGCTAGTTCCTATTCACCTACTGCTTTGCAACAGCGCGACGGCCTCCCTGCCGATGAGACGACGCTGGCGACGTCGGGCGATGAAGCGGCAGGGACCGGCGCCACAGTACTATTAAAAGAACCGCTAGTGGATATTAAAGTAAAAAAGCGTGGTGTAATTTCGATTTAATATACGATGACATATGAATTTAAGTGGGTATTTATTAGATAATACAATGGCTTGGTATCATAATATATTTTAAAGAATGACGTAATATAATTGTTTATAAGTTCATGATAATAATGATTAAATTATTATAAATATTACCTCTGAATCCTCAAAATTTTGTATTATAATAATTACTATATATGTAAAAATTAAATTCAGAATTTATCGCTCAGTGACATAATTATGCAGCGGACAACATAGAAATAATAATACTTCCGACAGCAAGGCTAATACATAAACAAGGCTTCGCAACAGCATTATTACTAGCGCTCCTAGCGAGAGGAATAGTGAAAAACACATTCAGGAGATATGCATTTCATGCTATTTTGACATAAACTAATTAAAATGATTCAGAAAATTTTTGAAAATTATTTTTAAAGCTATGAAATTCTACTAAAAAAATATAAAATAAATTATAAATAAAATTTTAAAAAATAAATGTGTGACGTCACACATGGCCTGACCCCTCCCCTGTCACAAACTGTCACACTTTCTTAACCCCCCTTCCCCTGGAGCGTGACGTACTTTACGTACTTTACTCAACCTTCCAGCACCCGACCTAAACGCCTTAACGGCTACTCTGTCCACTCTGACCCGTTGGCAACGGACTCCTTACCCCTTCTGACCTCTGCTTTTGGATATCTATTCAGCTGTTGACAGGTCTCAGCTCATCCTTCTGGCTCTTTTTGATGTTTCTTCGACCTTCGACATGGTTGACCATGAAATTCAACTCCAACGCCTTGAGACCTCGTGTGGACTCAAAGGTTCCCAATTCTTTGGATTCGGTCTTACTTGTCTTACATAGGCTATTTGGTCTGATCGCACTCAAATGATGATTTCTGGCGACTCCAGGACTCATTGGGTGGTCCCTATTATATTAGATTTCCTCACGCTTCTGCCCTCGGCCCCTCTTATTAATTTCGTACATGGCTGACATCTCTACCCTTTCCAAAATCATTCGGCTATCGGCCAATTTTTTGATGATGATCTTCGGCCGTATGTCCAATGGTTCATGGGACTCGTTCTGCCCAACTCCTTGCTAGTCATTGTAGTCATACTGACCTTCTTTCCCAAGATCGCCATCTACAAATAACCTTAAATCCCCTTTCTTGTCATTCATACCAAACCCAACTTATTTGGTTCGACACTCCCCAGTAAGTCCAAAAACAGGACTATAGGCCTACATTATTCCCTGAAAAGTGTCTTCGTTTAACATTTTCATCTAGTGTTCGTTACTTATGTGTCACCCCAGCTAGCTCTGTTATCTTCACTGAACATATATATCCAAGCTTACCCGTTCTTCTTACTTTCAGCTTGGCGTGTCAGGGATATTCGCAGATCTGCTTCATTTTCAGCCTTCGCATCAATTGTCCACGCTTTTGTCCGTTCTTGAATTGACTATTGCAATTGATTGTTGGCTTAGCCAAGGTTTGTCATCTCCTCTCCAGTCCGTGCTGCTGCGATATTTAAAGCAGGCCTTCCTCGATCCCTCACATCTCTACATTGATGGCTGAATAATTTCATTAGCTACCTCTCTCTGCGCGCATCCAGTTTAAAGTTCTCATTCTCGTGCTCAAATGTCAACCGCGTCTTGTTCCAAAATATCTTTGTCACCAAATTATCCGCCCCTCTCAGCCGCGTCAAAGCATCCTCTCAGATTATCTGACGGGTTTCAACTCTTCGCTCCCCGTGTTAGTACTACAATGGCTAAAGCCAGATCCTTTACCTGCATATATGTCCTTCTCTATGGAATGGAGTTTCCCTTCTCTACGCACAACCAATCTCACTGGTGGCATCTCGGCCTCTTTCATTCACCTTAAAAATTTCTTCTCTCTCGTGGAACATCACACTGGAGCGCTTCCGAAAGGTTATACTGTTAGCAGCGATTTATAAATGACCAAATACAATACAATGTACAGTAGGGTGTTCCCATCCCTAATGGAGAATTTTCATATATATTTTTTCTAATCCTCCAACCAACCAGTTGGTGATGGCTTATATTGAGACTCTTTAGCCAAACTATTTTGAAGATTGAACAATATTTAGGACTTGCACAAACCAGTTGAAATTCTGTAAAAGTGCATTTTTATCGTTTTTAACCATTTATTCTTAAATTATGCATTGAAAAAGATTTGCAAATCAGGAAATGTTTCAAGACCACCTGGATGATTAGTTTAACCATCGACCTATATTGGTCGATGAGTTTAACAGTGCTGCCTAATAAAAATTGAGCAAGAGCATTTGTTTTTGAAGGCACAGCGAGAAAATGGTCGGAGAGGAACGATAGCCGCAGTAGATAGAAAGCTCACACTCAAGAAAGAAATGCGTGTTGAGGCTTAAAACAACTGCTGCAGCAAATCATTCAGTGGAGACAAAACAAGCAGAACTTTGTGACATCATCACTACCACCAGAGCTGATATTCAGGAAGGTGATGATTACTGTGATGGATTATTGTCGGACAGCAACAGTATTACCTTGTCACCTGATCCCGAGGAAGATCCGTGAACTTCTAAGCCGAGAGTGATAATTATATAGGCACAGTGAATGTGATAACTCCTGAAGGGGATGCAGTACTATCGGATAAAAGGAAGGGGAAAGAAGGCTGCTCAAATATTTCTGCAATGGCTTCATCAGGACAGATCCAGCATGATCCGAGTTACAACATTTAACACGCCGCACCATGTCTAAGAGATCATGCTGGAGAGGATGATTTGCATCTATTATATCTCAAAGTCTCCTGCAATAGAACTCTTTGGCCATTTCAAAGATTTCTAGCAACGAATAGATCAAGATTCGTTTTTCATTTTTTCCTGAGATTTTTAAACAGCCTTTGACGATAAAAAGTATGGAATCCATTATCGCTCCATGGAAAACAGTGGCATAGAGTTTGGAGTAGCACAGCTGGAAACATTCCAAGCGCCTGGAGACTATTGTGAACTGCTGGAGCTGTCGATTGCTTTTTTTAATGGAACGTCTCACACTGGAATCCATTTCTGATATCCAGCAGCTATAAACCGAGCCCGCTAGATGGCCAGAATCATTAACTCCATGATACTGTGGCTATTCCGCAAACAGTATGAACATTGCATTTAGGGCAGCGGTTTTCAAACTTTATTTCATTGTACCCCCAGGTTAAAAAGAATTTTGGCGTACCCCCAACAAGGTCAGAGAAAAAAAACAACATGCGTGCGTGAAGTCATAGGTAGAAAATTTTCAAAGTAATATAATTTTAACTTAAGAATGTAGTCGTATCAACAAAAAGGAAAAACAAAATCACTATTAGAAAGTGTTAATGTGAGCAGTGGGCTTGTTTTTACAGGCACAGATTTACAATATTTGGTTTAATAAATTTTGTCAATTTTGTCAATTTCAAACGCAAATCTGGTTCGAGTTCAAGCTTTGTTCTGTATTTGTTTTTGATCGCAAGCATAGCTGAAAAACCTATTTCACACAGATAAGGCGTGCTGAAAGGAATAAAAAAATTAAAGCTCGGTCAGAAATTAATCCATATTCAGCTCTTCGTTTCAGCCAAAAATCACACAACATGTCTTTCTTTAATTCGTTCTTCAATCCACCATAACATGATAGTTCAACCAATTGGTCTCTTCCTGGACTGAAAAATCAGCCGGCAACACTACATCCGATGGCATAAAGTCATAGAAATGTACAGAACAATAAGCGAACGGTGGACGTATAGAATAGCTAATGAAAGAAAGATGGACATGAAGTCCATAAACTTATAGAAATTTTATTTTTTTTTTTTCGCGTATCCCTTAGCGACACCTGGCGTACCCCTGGGGTACGCGTAACACAGTTTGAAAACCTCTGATCTAGGGACCTCCCAATCCCGGAAGTCGTGTGGTCCATAATATCGCGAACAAATAAGGAAGCATCTCAGTGAGGTTTGTCTCTTATTGACTGCTGTGTAACGTGTATGTCAGATATTGGGTCCAGAGCCCATCACCTGCAGCTGCTCCAAGAAATTATCTGTTCCCTTGCTTTGCAGTCTGCCGGCATAGGCTACCTTGACATGTAGGTCGCAGAAGCTACCACCACAGCATTTGGTCGCCAATTAATTACGATACCTGTCTGAGCTACTGATAGGATTTGGATTCTTCAACGATAATGTCTCGGTGGAAGAGAAGAAGTTTCTGGTCAGAGACTGAGCACTTGTAAGAGATACTGTGGGGTACGATGAACCTCCAAAACCGATTCCACTATTCGTCAATCCAGAAACAAAGGTACTACATGACTGCATATAATTATATGCACATATATTATGCACATATATATGCACATATCCCTTCAAGCCCACCGGTTCTACCACCGCTGCAATCATTTCCATCATACAGCATGCCACTGACCTTCTTAAAACCAACGACCATGTTGTAATAATATCAATGGACTTTTCTAAAGCTTTTGACTCTATCAGTCACTCTGCAATAACCCAATTACTAGCATCTCTCTCCCTTCCGGACTACATCTACAACTGGCTAATCAACTACCTGAACGGAAGAAAGCATTACACCATCTACAAAGGTCAAAAATCCAGAGTAATTTCTATCAACGCCAGTGTCATCCAAGGCTCAGTTTTCGGCCCAACTGGTTTCATTGTTGGCATATCCGACCTCCATCCCATTCATCCTCAAAATCGTCTCTCCAAATACGCTGACGATTCTTACCTCTTCATCGGATCAAACTCCCTTCACACCGCAGAAACAGAACTTCAACATATCAACAACTGGTCAGAGGAAAAGAACCTAAAAATAAACTCTTCCAAATGGCAGTCATCAAGCATAGCCAATCTTCACTCTCGAACAAACCCTCAATCTCCGGTATTCCTCGCTCTACCTCAATAAAAGCCCTAGGCGTCACCATCGATGAGAAACTTTCAGTCACGGAACACATCAACAAAGTCGTCAAAAGTGGCTCTGCTTCAATCTTCGCCCTTAAAACGCTCAAAAACCATGGTGCATCTGCAGATTCTCTACAACTGATCACCCGGGCCACCATCATAGCCAGAACAATGTATGCTTCCCCCGCCTGGTGGGGACTGGCGAGCGAATAGGACAAATCCCGCATAGAACGTCTGAATAACAGATTAAAACGCTCTGGTTTTATTCAGTCAGATTCCCCTTCTACGAATGTTCTTGCTATTAACGGAGACACTTCACTCTTTAAGGCCGTCCTCTTAAATGAGAATCATTCACTCAGATGCCTATTTCCTAACCAACATTTACGCCCTATTTTCTTAGAGTCAGACCACATAACTTTAACCTTCCTGACAAGGACTCACAAAATTTTATATCTCGTATGTTATTCCTGAACTCTTACTAACCTATTGTTAATTCATACTATTATCTAGATGTATTTTTATGTAAACCTACAGCGTTATGTCTGTTGTTAACACATTAAACGAATATATGATGATGATAACTGCGCCATGTACACGGCATTTTATAAGATCATGGGCGAGGAATTCTTGCAAAATGACTCCAGCGAATGGCTACTCCAAGAATCATATCTAAAGGACAGATGGTTGCCACCTCGGTGAAGGTTGTAAACGACCTTGCAGCACGGGAATTACCTTGATTCAAGAATTCAAACAAAAACATATGAAAGTAGTTAAGGGCACTAGAAGCAAGTTCAGTGTGCCAGTAAAGGGAGGAGTTATCAAGAACTCCAGAGAAACCGGCAACATGAACTATTGATGGATTTGTGGTAACTGAATTTTTACTTTAAATAGAGGGCATAATGTTTTGTATAGCGTTCGCCGTTCATTGCATTCAGTAGATGCTACATTGCTACACTGCAGCTCTTGTGTTTTAATGATTGTACTGAATGACTATTTTACGTACTTTGCACTGCTACTCTACCACTACACTGCAGTTTACATTTTTCATGCGTGTTTACTATTTAGTGTGTTTGTTGTTTAGTATTTTACTATTTCACTTGACGATTTTACTGAAGTACTATATATAACAAACTTTGATTGGTTTGTGCAAGACTGCAAGTCCTAAATATTATTTTATCACGCTAAAAATTTTACTGGTTACTCTTTCTATATAGTATCACGCAATGATGGGTTGGAGAATAACTTTCTAAAACTTTCATTTTTTAGAAACACCCTAATGTACAAACTCCAAGAAATGTACGCTTGCATGTGCATATGTGCAAGCACACATATATAATATATGTGTATCAACGTATCAAAGTAATTGTACTAATATTATAATTAGGCCCTATGTAAATAGTTACTTTGATACATGCTGTCTTCAATTCAATACAAACAACAGAACTCCGACTCAACTTCAGCTGGGTAAGACTGAGTGACGTAGACTATAATATCTTATAGATGCACTTGGTGTCGATTTTTATTGTTTTCGAAGGTTTTTAAATCTAAATAAATATATTAATTTGCATACATACCTGTTTTATTTGCAGCTGCAAATGTGAAAAATATCCAAACAGTTAAACAAATTCATATTCAACACGTATATTAGAACTCAAACTCAACTTCAGGATACACAGACTTTGTGACAAAGAGTGAAAAATGAACAGGATGAAAGAGTAAATTCAAATAAAATAGATGTGTTGAGGGTTTCACTGGTTTGTCAGGGCTGGGTTGAAAGTATAACTGTAAGATATTTTATGGAATGCCATATAAGCTATGAAAAACTTTATGACATTATTTCCATGTTATAAATAGTGCTGTCTACTGTTTCTTTCTCAGTTTGTTTGTATGTGCAATGTAAGGTAAAGTAACTCATAGGCCCTAATGTGCCTTCTAATATTAGTTCCAATGTTTGAATAGGCCCAGATATATTTTACCTAATGTGCAATCATAGCACAGCAAACCAACGAGTTAACAAGATCCTGAATGAAGATCCTGAATAATATATGTGTATCAACGTATCAAAGTAATTGTACTAATATTATCCAACTGCCAATTTCGTACAACATGCGAGAATCATAGAGAGAGATACAAGGCAAGTGTATTAACAATTTCTCAGTAAGTTCGATACTTGAAAAATATTTAAGCTTTTTCTAAATTTCAACCTCAAATTTTATTGTTGGAACTGACCTCTGCAGCCAGAAGAAATATGAGATGATAGAAGTTTGATGATACGTTTCTGGCCAGTAGAGTAATCTGGGCCTAGCGCAGCTCCAACAGTGACATTTTCAACTGCAACAAAAGAAAGAAATAATGGTGTAACAAAAGCTTAAGATCAATATCTTAAATCTGATAAACGTTTCAAACATTAAGTATTGATACTATACAAAAACAATAGCTCACAATTAGTTCCTTTGTAAGTCCACTGGAAAAACGAGATTCCAATAATACGCGGGAATATAGGCATTATAGATAACCATTGTAATTCCTATAGGAAAATTTGTGAAAATCACAAGCAGCGATTTCTGCAGCCAGCAGTGAACAATAATGAGAAATGCAGCAATATTTACTCAGCAACTGCTCTGCTCTACGCTGCTTACTTATCAGATCCAGATTCATACACTTAACCAGAGTTCTTAGTGACCAAAGCTTGTTTCAAATCATCTGAACATTTAGTCGGAATCTTCTTCGAATCTAGAAGAATCATTTCTAAATCACGAAGATGTGTCTTCTGGCAGCAAAAGGCGCTTCAAAAATACGTTGCCCCAGTGGAAAATGTTATAAGATTGCCTGATGCAGGTCAACAATTGAATACACGGGTGGAATAAAGCACTAAGTGCCATTATTTCTTTTATACGCTTTTCGCGTGTTTCCTGTAGATTGGTCTCTCATCTATGGAAGAAAGCACTAATGATCATTAATTCCAGTAAATAGTAACGTTTCATTCGCCGTATGGCAGCACCCTATCAGTCACACGTAAACAAAAATGGACGCTCGCGCAGGGCACGCTAATTCATTGTCTTCATAAGTTAATATTACTTATTATTCGTCACAGTCTAGTGATGAAACGGAATACTATGATATTGATTCGGAATTTGAAAGGCAGAGTGAAAGTCGTGCTAAGGAAAAAGGCAAGATTCGGACAAAACACGAGGACTTATGGTCGGATAACACGAGGAAGCGAAGGAAGAATGCGGTTAGGATAATACTTGTAAAATATAGTTTCTATTCAAATAATAATGCAGTAGAAAATAGTATTTCTTCTGGGAAAAATGTCAGAATGCTTTATAACATCCTTATATTAATGATATTATTGAAAACTCAGGACTTGTGCTATTTCACACCAACCATAATAGGCAAGCATGCAGGTGGGTAGGCTAAGTAAACAATAAATCCCTTAACGGTTTCATGTTGTGAATACTAATTGACAAAATAACGAAATTCATGGTCAAATAGCATACTGCAACGTACTAATGTGGCGGACAGGCCACAAGGCTGAATGAATGCTATATGATCTATAAATAGCCTAATAATATTGACGTTTTCAATACATGGTGTCGCGCCTCTGAATCGCTAGGTGGCGTTTAATCAGCGATCGATTCGAGTTGTAATAAATATAATTAAAATTATAAGGTCGCTTAATTTCTGCAACTTTAACGTTTTAATCTATCAATTAAATAAAAGTACATCTTCCCACGTTCTATAGTTGATGACTAAAGATAGGCATTGCCTAAAATTAGTCCTTAGGAGCTATCTCTTAGACACCCGGTGCTAATAACTTTGGTAGGGACGCATTTATAAGCGATGAGATGCTATAGCATAGATGATCGATAGATGAATATAGGCTGCCTCACGGTGCATCGCTTATAATGTAGAGTGGTTGTGCACTGCTCTACACATAGCGACACGGTTCTTTAGTGTCGTTGGTTACGGGAAAGTGAAATCAAACGGTTCGGGTGAGTTACGGGCGCCTCCGCGTCCAAAATAAAACAAGACTAATCCGTGCGCTCCCGTGTGACAGCCGCTCACATGGTCTGGCCAATGCCGGCTATCGCTGATCTGACGGGGTAGGGCCCATCACGTTGTTGATCGCGAGCCGGTCCGAGCTTTGATCGTGGGAAGCTGATCGGGGAAAGACCGATCGTGAGATAAAGGCTCACAGGTCTAATACGGGGAAGGTGTCACCCCGTTGGTGTCGATCGGAAAGTACGCGGAGATACCGACAGGTCTGTAACGAAAAATCAAAGTCCGTTTCCGCGTAAAGTTCGGAGTACGTGAGTTACGGGAAATCCAGTTAACGGCGAGTGAAAAATCAAAGCCCGATTTCGCGTAAAGTGCGGAGATCGGGGAGAGACAGGGAAAATCAGTTAACGGCGAGTGAAAATCAAAGTCCGGTTTCCGCGTAAAGTTCGGA